>RCSZ01000027.1:0-247080 GCA_014898425.1 Botryotinia globosa | reverse complement strand
AAAATTTTCTTATTATTATTCTTTTCTTTTTTTTTTCCGTATTATTCTTATTTTCTGTATTATTCTTATTATTCTTATTATTCTTATTATTCTTATTATTCTTATTATTCTTATTATTCTTATTATTCTTATTATTCTTATTAATATTAGGTTAATATTGAAATTTCGATTATATAATTCAACTACCCCATACCTCTTTTCGGTTGGTTATCATTATACAAATTAAAGCTTTTCCAAAACTAGTACAAATCGATCAATTTAAAAAATAATTCAAATCTATTTTCAAAATTCAATATATTATTGAAAATAAGCCCTAATTCTTTATAAAACTTTATTAAATTTTCTATTTAATATTAAATTGGAGGTGATAATCAAATTTATTTATTTTGCTGGTTACCATTTCTTTGCCTTCAAAAATTACCATAACTTTTTCTTTAATCCTTTCAAATTTTTCAAAATTAAGATTATTTTGATTCGATATAAAAACTTTATTATAAAAACTTTTTGAATTCTAATTTCAAATAAATATTATTTAATTGAATTTCTATTAATTTCTTTTTTTAGATTTTCGAAAAGCTTTAAATTGAGGCTAAAAAAGGTAATAACCAATTGATAACTTTTAATACTTTTTTGCTAATCACCACCCCCCCTATTTTTCATAAATTATTATAGCTTTTTCAATTTTCTTCAAAATTAGGGTTATTTCAATTCGATTTTAAAGCTTTAATTTAAAAGTTTTTCAAATTTTAATTTCGAATAAATATAATTCAATTGAATTTTTATTAATTTCTTTTTTCAGATTTTCAAAAAGTTTTAAATTAAGGTTAGAAAAGGTGGTGATCAATTTATAACTTTTAATACTTTTTCGCTAATCCCCCCCCCCCCCTGTTTTTAAAAATTACTATAGTTTTCCTTCAATCTTTTTAAAATTAAAATTATTTTAATTAAATACAAAAACCTTAATATAAAAGATTTCGAAATTCTAATTTCGAATAAATATAATTCAATTGAATTTTTATTCATTTCTTTTTTCAGATTTTCGAAAAGTTTTAAATTGAAGCTAAAAAAGGTAATAACCAATTGAAACGTTTTTGGTTAGATCACCACCCCCCTTAAGATTAAGGTTACTATTAATACTAACCACCAATAAAATCCTCAAAATAATAATTAATATTATATATTCATTTTATTATTCTTTTTTTTATTATTATTATTATTATTATTTTTCTTTTTTTTTTTATATTTTTTTATTATTATTTTTTTTTTTATTATTATTTTTATTTTTATTATTCTTATTAATATTAATATTATTTTTCTTTTTTTTATTATTCTTATTCTTTTTATTCTTTTATTTATATTCTTTATATTCTTTTTCTTTTTATTCTTATTTTTATTAATATTAATATTATTTTTCTTTTCTTTATTATTCTTATTATTTTTATTCTTTTTATTCTTTTTATTCTTTTTATTTATATTCTAATTATAATTAGTATTCTTATTTATATTTTTCTTATTATTATTATTTTTCTTCTTTTTTTTATATTTTCTTTTTTTTTTATATTTTTTTATTATTATTTTTATTATTAATATTTTTATTAATATTATTTTTCTTTTTCTTATTATTCTTATTATTTTTATTAATATTGAGTTAATATTGAAATTTCGATTATATGATTTTATTATTTTATATTTCTTTTTGGTTGATTATTATTATATAAATTGAAGTTTTTTTAGAACTAATATAGATCGATCAATTTAAAAGATAATTTAAATCTGTTTTCAGAATTCAATATAAAAAGAAAAATATGTTTTAGTTCTTTATAAAACTTTATTAAATTTTCTATTTTATATTGAATTAAAGGTGGTAATCAAATTTATTTATTTTGTTGATTACTATTTCTTTGTTTTCAAAAATTATTATAACTTTTTTTTCAATTTTTTTAAAATTAGAGTTATTTTAATTCGATTTTAAAACTTTAATTCAAAAGTTTTTCGAATTTTAATTTTAAATAAATATTATTCAATTGAATTTCTATTAATTCCTTTTTTTGGATTTTCAAAAAACTTTAAATTAAAGTTAGAAGAAATAATGACCAATTTATAATTTTTAATACTTTTTCATTAATTATTATTTTTTTGTTTTTTATAAATTATTATAACTTTTTTAATCTTTTCAAAATTAAGGTTATTTCAATTCAATATAAAAGTTTTAATATAAAAGATTTGGAAATTTTAATTTCGAATAATTATTATTTAATTAAATCTTTATTAATTTCTTTTTTCAGATTTTCAAAAAGTTTTAAATTAAGATTAGAAAAGATGATAATCAATTGATAACTTTTAATACTTTTTTATTAGTTATTATCTCTTTGTTTTTAAAAATTATTATAATTTTTCTTTAATCTTTTCAAAATTAGAATTATTTCAATTCATTATAGAAAGTCTAATATAAAAACTTTTCGAATTCTAATTTTATATATAGAAAATTCAATTGAATCTTTATTAATTTCTTTTTTTAGATTTTCGAAAAACTTTAAATTAAAGTTAGAAGAGGTTATAATTAATTGAAGTATTTTTGACTAAATCATTATCTCTTTTAAAATTATAATTACTACTAGTATTGACTACTAATAAAATCCTTGGAATAATAATTAGATTTTTTTTATAATCATTAATATTTTTAATATTCTTGTTATTTTTATTCTTTTTAATATTCTTTTTTTTTCTTTTCTTATTTATATTCTTATCAATATTCTAATTATTATTCTTTCTTTTTATAATTATTCTTAATCTTTTTTTTTTTAATATTATTCTTTTTATTATTCTTTTTCTTATTATTTTTTTCTTTATTATTATAAATATTTATTATTTTCTTTTTTTTTCAATAATTAATAAATATTAATATTCTTTTTATTAACATTTTTTTCATTTATATTCTTTTTTTTATATTTTTTTTAATATTTTTCTTAATATTCTTATTAATACTATTATTCTTTTCAATATTCTCATTAATATTTTTATCTATAATTTTTTTTTTCTTTTATTTTTCTTTCTTTTATTTTTCTTTTTCTTTTTCTTTTTCTTTTTTATATGCTTTTTATTTATATTCTTTTTATTTTATTTTTTTTATTTCTATTTTTTTTTTTTATTCTTTTTATTTCTATTCTTTTTATTTTTCTTTTTCTTATTTCTATTCTTTTTATTTATATTCTTCTTATTCTTCTTTTTCTTATTATTATTTTTCTTTTTTTTATTAATTTTTTTATTAGTATTCTTTTTTTTATTAATAATCTTTTTATTAATATTCTTATAATTTGTATTATTTTTATTAATAATTTTTTTATTTATATTCTTCTTATTAGTATTCTTTTTATTAGTATTCTTCTTATTAATATTCTTTTTATTAATATTCTTTTTTTTCTTTTTCTTATTATTATTCTTTTTATTAATATTCTTTTTATTAATATTCTTTTTATTAATATTCTTCTTATTAATATTAAATTAATATTGAAATTTCGATCATATGATTTCAATACCCCACATCTCTTTTTGGTTAGTCATTATTATACAAATTGAAGCTTTTTCAGAATTAATACAAATCGATTAATTTTAAAGATAATTTAAATCTATTTTCAGAATTCAATATAAAAAGAAAAATAAGCTCTAATTCTTTATAAAACTTTATTAAATTTTCTATTTTATATTGAATTAAAGATAATAACCAAATTTATTTATTTTACTAATTACTATCCCCTTACTTTCAAAATTACTATAGTTTTTTCTTTAATCTTTTCAAAATTAGAATTATTTCAATTGAATATAAAAGCTTCAATTCAAAAGCTTTTCGAATTTTAATTTCAAATAAATATAATTCAATTAAATTTTTATTAATTTCTTTTTTTAGATTTTCGAAAAGCTTTAAATTGAGGCCAAAAGAAATAATAACCAATTGATGACTTTTAATGTTTTTTTGTTGGTCATTACTTCTTTGCCTTTAGAAATTACTATAATTTTTTTTCAACCTTTTTAAAATTAGAATTATTTCAATTCAATATAAAAACCCTAATATGAAAGCTTTTCGAATTCTAATTTCGAATAAATATTATTCAATTGAATCTCTATTAATTTATTTTTTCAGATTTTCGAAAAACCCTAAATTAAAGTTAGAAGAGATAATAACCAATTGAAGCGTTTTTGGCTGGGTCACCACCCCCCTTAGGGTTATGATCACCACTAGTGCTGACCACCAATAGAATCCTCGGAATAATAGTTAGATTTTTAAAAATTTTTAAATTGAAACCAAAAGAAGTAATAACTAATTGATAACTTTTAATACTTTTTTATTAATTACTATCTCCTTATCTTCAAAAATTACTATAGCTTTTTTTCAATTTCTTCAAAATTAGGATTATTTCAATTCAATATAAAAGCTTTAATATAAAAGATTTCGAAATTTTAATTTTATATATAAAAAATTCAATTGAATCTTTATTAATTTCTTTTTTCAGATTTTCGAAAAGTTCTAAATTGAAACTAGAAAAGATAATAATCAATTGGAATATTTTTATTTAAATCATTACTCTTTTTAGAATTAGGATTATTATTAATATTAATTATCAATAAAATCCTCGAAATAATAATTAGCGATTACCTTCCAGGTTTTCTTTTGTTTTTTTATTTTCAGGTTTTATTCTGTCTTTCTTTTTTTTTGAAAATAAATATATTTTTTTAAATAAACTTATTTTATTTGCTTTTCTTTTTTTAAAAATAAATCTATCTTTCTAAATACACTTAGTTTATCTTTCTTCCTTTTTTCGGATTTCAATCCACCTCCCTTTTTTAAAAATAAATTTATCTTCCTAAATAAACTTAATTTATTTATTCTTTTAAATTTTTTTTTTTTCAATTCTTTAAATTTATTATAATATTTCTATTTAATTCTTTTTTTTATCTTTTAATAATAATTATATTTTCTAAATTTTTAATAAATAAGTTATTATTAATATTATTATTTTTAATTTTTTTTAATATTTTTTTATCTATATTTTTCTTTATATTCTTATTAATATTATTCTAATTCTTATTATTATTATTCTTATTCTTCTTATTCTTATTTTTTTTATTTATATTCTTTATATTCTTTATATTTTTAATATTCTTTTTTTTAATATTCTTTTTTTTAATATTCTTTATATTCTTAATATTTTTATTTAAATTCTTCTTATTAATATTATTTTTATTTTTATTAATATTTTTATTAATATTCTTATAATTTATATTCTTTTTATTAATATTCTTTGTTTTAATATTCTTCTTCTTAATATTCTTTATATTCTTAATATTCTTATTTAAATTCTTTTTATTAATATTATTTTTATTCTTATTAATATTCTTATTAATATTCTTATAATTTATATTCTTTTTATTAATATTCTTCATTTTAATATTCTTCTTTTTAATATTCTTTATATTCTTAATATTCTTATTTAAATTCTTTTTATTAATATTATTTTTATTCTTATTAATATTCTTATTAATATTCTTATAATTTATATTCTTCTTATTAATATTCCTCGTTTTAATATTCTTTTTCTTAATATTCTTTATATTTTTAATATTCTTATTTAAATTCTTTTTATTAATATTATTTTTATTATTATTATTCTTTTTCTTCTTTTTATTATTAATATTTTTAATAATAACTTATCATTTTATATTCTTCTTATTAATATTCTTCTTATTTATTCATTTTTCTTATTTTTCTTTTTCTTATTTTTCTTTTTCTTATTATTATTCTTTTCAATATTCTTATCAATATTTTTATTAATAATTAGTTTTTTTTTATTCTTTTTCTTTATATTATTTTTATAATTATTCTTCTTATTTTTCTTTTTCTTATTATTATTCTTTTTACTATTATTTTTCTTCTTCTTATTGATTTTCTTATTAATATTCTTATTTTTATCAATAATTTTCTTATTAATATTCTCTTTATTAATATTTTTCTTATTAATATTCTTTTCATTAGTATTCTTATTCTAATTCTTATTTTTATTCATTAATATTTATTATTTTCTTTTTCTTTTTAATAATAATAATAAATATTAAAAGTGATTATACTAATTATACTAATAATACTAATAATACTAATAATACTAATAATACTAATAATCCTAATAATTCTAATAATACTTATAATACTAATAATACTAATAATACTAATATTATTTTTACAAGATTCAAATTCGAATTAATATCACATAAATATCATATAATTTCAGATTCAATTATAAAATTTAAGCTTTTGAAAAATTCAAAAATACTATATAATTCGAAATTCTTTAAAAATTTCAAAAATATTATTCTTATATTACTAACTCTATTATTACATAAAATATTTTATAATATCAGTTGTATTTTAGTGATATCAATAAAATTAGAAAATAAAAAATGAAATTTCATATATTTATAATAAAAACTATACTAAAATATTCAATTTTAAATTCTATTTATAATAATATATTATACATTTTTCGAAATTTCTAATATTTAAGCTTTTATATTAAATTAAAAATTTCATAAAAATAAAAGAAATTATATTTTTTTAAGTCAAAAACAAATTAAGTTTAATTTGAATAAAAATTATATCAATCAATTCAATTTTTTTTGAAAAGTTTAAAAAAGTTAATTTTAATAAGCTAGTTCTAATATTAAATAAAATATTCTATAATATTAATTAAAATTCTAAAAATAGAATTTAATAAGGAATAATATTAACAAAAAAGTAAAAACATTATTAAATCCCAAATTTCTTTTAGATTTCAAAAATATATATATATATATATATTTAATTCTAAAAACATTAAATATTTTGTAATACCAATAAAACTAGTAATACTAGTTAATAGGGTGTTAATTTTATTTTTATTAATAATTTTCTTATTAATATTCTTTTTATTAGTATTTTTTTTATTAATATTTATTATTTTCTTTTTCTTTTTAATAATAATAATAAATAATAAAAGTAATTATACTAATAATATTAATAATATTAATAATATTAATAATATTAATAATATTACTAATATTATTTTTACAAGATTCAGATTTAGATTGATATTATATAAATATTATATAATTTTAGATTCAATTATAAAATTCAAGCTTTTGAAAAATTTAAAAACGTTATATAATTCGAAATTCTTTAAAGATTTCAAAAATACTATTTTTATATTGCTAGTTTTATTATTATATAAGATATTCTGTAATACCAATTGGATTTTAATGATATTAATAAAATTAGAAAATAAAAAATGAAATTTTATATATTTATAATAAAAACTATATTAAAATATTCAATTTTAAATTTTATTTATAATAATATTTTATACATTTTTCGAAATTTTTAATATTTAAATTTTTATATTAGATTGAAAATTTTATAAAAATAAAAGAAATTGTATTTTTCTAAATCAAAAACAAACTAAGTTTGATTTGGATAAAAATTATATCAATCAATTCAGTTTTTTTTGAAAAGTTTAAAATAATTGGTTTTAATAAACTAGCTTCAATATTAAACAAAATATTTTATAATATCAATTAAAATTTTAAAAATAAAACTCAATAAAAAATAATATTAATAAAAAAATAAAAATATTATTAAATCTCAAATCTTTTTTAGATTTCAAATATATATATATATATATATATTTAATTTTAAAAACCCTAAATATTTTGTAATATTAGTAAAACTAATAATATCAATTAATAAAATATTAGAATTAATATTATTATTAATATTATTTTTCTTTTTCTTATTATTTTTATTATTTTTATTATTTTTAGATTAATATTGAAATTTCAATTATATAATTCAATTATTCTATACCTTTTTTCGATTGATTATTACTTTATAAATTGAAGTTTTTTTAAAATTAATATAAATCGATTAATTCAAAAGATAATTTAAATTTATCTTTAGAATTCAATATAATATTGAAAATAAACTCTAATTTTTTATAAAACTTTATTTAATTTTCTATTTAATATTGAATTAAAAATAATAATCAAATTTATTTATTTTATTAATTATTATCCCTTTACTTTCAAAATTACTATAATTTTTTTTTCAATTTTTTTAAAATTAGAATTATTTCAATTTAATATAGAAACTTTATTATAAAAACTTTTTGAATTTTAATTTCGAATAAATATTATTTAATTGAATTTATATTAATTTCTTTTTTTAGATTTTCGAAAAGTTTTAGATTAAAGCTAGGAGAGGTAATAACCAATTTATAATTTTCAATATTTTTTTATTAATTATTATTCTTTTGTTTTTTATAAATTACTATAGCTTTTTTAATCTTTTCAAAATTAAAATTATTTCAATTCAATTTTAAAATTTTAATTTTAAAGCTTTTCGAATTCTAATTTCGAATAAATATAATTCAATTAAATTTTTATTAATTCCTTTTTTCAAATTTTCAAAAAATTTTAAATTGAAATCAAAAGAGATGGTAATTAATTTATAACTTTTAATACTTTTTTGTTAATCACTATTCCCCTATCTTTAAAAATTATTATAATTTTTCTTTAATCTTTTCAAAATTAAAATTATTTTAATTGAATATAAAAACCTCAATATAAAAAATTTCGAAATTCTAATTTCGAATAAATATAATTCAAT
Organism: Botryotinia globosa; assembly: GCA_014898425.1. Lineage (NCBI taxonomy): Eukaryota > Fungi > Ascomycota > Leotiomycetes > Helotiales > Sclerotiniaceae > Botryotinia > Botryotinia globosa. Next base: position 238,391 of record RCSZ01000027.1, on the reverse strand, counting down.
TGAATCTTTATTAAATTTTTTTTTTAGATTTTCGAAAAATTTTAAATTGAAGTTAGAAGAGGTAATAACTAATTAAAACATTTTTGGTTAAATCATTACTTTTTTTAGAATTGTAATTATTATTAATATTAATTATTAATAAAATCCTCGAAATAATAGTTAGATTTGGATTCGAATTGATATTATATAAATATTATATAATTTCAGATTCAATTATAAAATTTAAGTTTTTGAAAAATTTAAAAATATTATATAATTCGAAATTCTTTAAAAATTTCAAAAATATTATTTTTATATTACTAATTCTATTATTATATAAAATATTTTGTAATATTAGTTGGATTTTAATAATATTAATAAAATTAGAAAATAAAAAATGAAATTTTATATATATATAATAAAAACTATATTAAAATATTTAATTTTGAATTCTATTTATAATAATATATTATATATTTTTCGAAATTTCTAATATTTAAGTTTTTATATTAAATTAAAAATTTTATAAAAATAAAGAAAATTATATTTTTTTAAATCAAAAACGAACTAAATTCGATTTGGATAAAAATTATATCAATTAATTTAGTTTTTTTTGAAAAGTTTAAAAAAGTTAATTTTAATAAACTAACTCTAATATTAAATAAGATATTTTGTGATATCAATTAAAATTCTAAAAATAGAATTCAATAAAAAATAATACTAGTAAAAAAGTAAAAATATTATTAAATTTTAAATTTCTTTTAGATTTCAAAAATATATATATATATATATATTTAACCTTAAAAACTCTAAATATTTTATAATATTAGTAAAACTAGTAATATTAGTTAGTAGGGTATTAATATTTTTAGGGTTAGTATTCTTTTTTTTCTTTTTCTTATTATTATTTTTTTTATTAGTATTAAATTAATATTGAAATTTCAATTATATAATTCAACTATCTTATATATCTTTTCGATTAATTATTACTATATAAATTAAAACTTTTCCAAAATTAATATAAATTAATTAATTTAAGAGATAATTTAAATCTTTTTTTAGAATTCAATATATAAATGAAAATAAATTCTATTTTTTTATAAAATTTTATAAAATTTTCTATTTTATATTGAATTAGAAATAATAACCAAATTTATTCATTTTGTTGGTTACTATCTTTTTGTTTTCAAAAATTATTATAGCTTTTCTTCAACCTTTTCAAAATTAGGGTTATTTCAATTAAATACAGAAATCTCAAAATAAATGATTTCGAAATTCTAATTTCGAATAATTATTATTTAATTGAATCTTTATTAATTTCTTTTTTCAGATTTTCGAAAAGCCTTAAATTTAAATTAGAAAAAATAGTAACCAATTCGTAACTTTTAATACTTTTTTGTTAATCACTACCCCCCTGTTTTTCATAAATTACTATAGCTTTTTCAATCTCTTCAAAATTAGGATTATTTCAATTCAATATAAAAACTCTATTATAAAAGCTATTCGAAATTCTAATTTCAAATAAATATAATTCAATTGAATCTCTATTAATTTCTTTTTTCAGAATTCTAAAAAGCTTTAAATTAAAGCTAGGAAAAGTAATAACTAATTAATAACTTTTAATACTTTTTCACTAATCACTACCCCCCTATTTTCAAAAATTACTATAGCTTTTTTTCAACCTCTTCAAAATTAGAGTTATTTCAATTGAATACAGAAATCTCAATATAAAAAATTTCGAAATTCTAATTTCAAATAAATATAATTCAATTGAATTTTTATTAAATTCATTTTTCAGATTTTCGAAAAGCCTTAAATTAAAGCCAAAAGAAATAATAATCAATTGAAACGTTTTTGATTAGGTTACCACCCCCTTTAGGGTTGTAATCACCACTAATACTGACCACCAATAAAATCCTCGGAATAATAATTAGTATTTTTCTTATTAGTATTCTTCTTATTAGTATTCTTATTCTAATTCTTATTAATATTTTTCTTATTAATTTTCTTATTCATATTAGTTTTATATATTCTTTTCATTATTCTTATTATTATTCTTATTATTATTCTTTTTCTTATTCTTTTCATTATTCTTCTTCTTATTATTATTATTATTATTTTTCTTCTTTTTTTAAAAATTTTCTTATTATTATTCTTTTTCTTTTTCTTTTCCTTATTATTCTTATTATTCTTATTATTCTTATTATTCTTATTATTCTTATTATTCTTATTATTCTTATTATTCTTATTATTCTTATTATTCTTATTATTCTTATTATTCTTATTATTCTTATTATTCTTATTAATATTAGATTAATATTGAAATTTCGATTATATAATTTAATTACCCTATACCTCTTTTTGACTAGTTATTATCATATAAATTGAAGCTTTTTCAAAACTAATATAAATCGATTAATTTAAAAAATAATTTAAATCTGTTTTTAAAATTTAATATATTATTAAAAATAAGCCTTAATTCTTTATAAAACTTTAATAAATTTTCTATTTAATATTGAATTAGAGATAATAATCAAATTTATTCATTTTGTTGGTTATTATTTCTCTGTTTTTAAAAATTATCATAGCTTTTTTTTCAATCTTTTCAAACTCTTCAAAATTAGGGTTATTTTAATTCGATATAAAAAACCTAATATAAAAGCTTTTTGAATTCTAATTTTATATATAAAAAATTCAATTGAATTTCTATTAATTTCTTTTTTTAGATTTTCAAAAAGCCCTAAATTGAAGCTAGAAAAGATAATAACCAATTAATAACTTTTAATACTTTTTCACTAATCACCACCCCCTTGTTTTTCATAAATTACCATAGCTTTTTTAATCTCTTCAAAATTAGGGTTATTTCAATTTAATATAGAAACCCTAATAAAAAGGTTTTTCTAAATCTAATTTCGAATAATTATTATTCAATTAAATCTTTATTCATTTTTTTTTTTAAATTTCAAAAAAACTTTAAATTGAAATTAAAAGAAGTAATAACCAATTGATAATTTTTAATATTTTTTCACTAATCACCACCCCCCTATCTTCAAAAATTACCATAGCTTTTTTTCAATCTTTTCAAAATTAAGATTATTTTAATTCAATATAAAAACTTTAATATAAAAGATTTCGAAATTTTAAATTTATATATAAAAAATTCAATTAAATTTTTATTCATTTCTTTTTTTAGATTTTCAAAAAACTTTAAATTGAAACCAGAAAAAGTGATAATTAATTGGAGTATTTTTGACTAAATTACCACCCCCCTTAGGATTGTAATCACCACTAATACTAACCACCAATAAAATCCTCGGAATAATATTTAAAATTCAATAAGGAATAATATTAACAAAAAAAAAAAATACTATTAAATTCCAAATTTTTTTTTTGATTTTAAATATATATATATATAATTCTAAAAACCCTAAATATTTTATAATATTAATAAAATTAGTGATATCAGTTAATAGAATATTAATATTTTTGTTTATATTTTTTATATTCTTATTTATATTCTTTATATTCTTATTCTTTTTATTTATATTCTTTTTATTTATATTCTTTTTATTTATATTTTTTTTATAATTAATATTCTTATTATTATTCTTATAATTTATATTGTTTTTATTATTCTTTTTATTAGTATTCTTCTTATTAGTATTCTTTTTATTAATATTCTTTTTTTTTTTTTATTATTCTTTTTATTAGTATTGAATTAATATTGAAATTTTGATTATATAATTCAACTATCCTACACCTCTTTTCAGCTAGTTATTACTATACAAATTGAAGCTTTTTCAAAACTAATATAAATCGATTAATTTAAAAAATAATTTAAATCTGTTTTCAAAATTCAATATATTATTAAAAATAAGCTCTAATTCTTTATAAAACTTTATTAAATTTTCTATTTAATATTGAATTAAAGATAATAACCAAATTTATTCATTTTGCTAATTACTACCCCCCTACTTTCAAAAATTACCATAGCTTTTTCTTCAATCCTTTTAAATTCTTCAAAATTAAGGTTATTTTGATTCGATATAGAAATCTTATTATAAAAACTTTTCGAATTCTAATTTCAAATAAATATTATTCAATTGAATTTCTATTAATTTCTTTTTTCAGATTTTCGAACAATTTTAAATTAAGGTTAAAAAAGATAATAACCAATTAATAACTTTTAATACTTTTTTACTAATCACCATCCCCCTATTTTTTATAAATTATTATAACTTTTTCAATTTTTTTAAAATTAGGATTCTTTTAATTTAATATAAAAACCCTATTATAAAAATTATTCGAAATTCTAATTTCAAATAAATATAATTCAATTGAATCTTTATTAATTTCTTTTTTTAGATTTTCAAAAAACTCTAAATTGAAATCAAAAGAAATAATAATTAATTAATAACTTTTAATACTTTTTCACTAATTATTACCCCTTTGTTTTTTATAAATTATTATAATTTTTTCAATCTTTTTAAAATTAGAATTCTTTCAATTTAATATAAAAGCTTTATTATAAAAACTATTCGAAATTTTAATTTCGAATAAATATAATTCAATTGAATTTTTATTAATTTCTTTTTTCAGATTTTCAAAAAGTTTTAAATTGAGATCAAAAAAAATAATAATCAATTGATGATTTTTAATACTTTTTTGCTAATTATTACCCCCCTATCTTCAGAAATTATTATAACTTTTTTTCAACCTTTTCAAAATTAAAATTATTTCAATTGAATATAAAAACCTCAATATAAAAGATTTCGAAATTCTAATTTCAAATAAATATAATTCAATTAAATTTCTATTAAATTCTTTTTTCAGATTTTCAAAATTTTTTAAATTAAAATTAAAAAAAATAATAATTAATTAAAACATTTTTGACTAAATCACTACCCCCTTTAAAATTATAATCACCACTAATACTAACCACCAATAAAATCCTCGAAATAATAATTAGGGTTACCCCTCCAGATTGCAATCTACCTTCCTATTTTCTTTAAAAAAATCTATCTCTCCAATTAATATTTTTTATATTAATTATATTCTTTTATTATTATTATTATTATTATTTATTATATTCTTATTATTATTAAATTTAATTTAATTTTTTTTTAATAATATATTTCTTATTTATATATTTCTTATTTATATATTTCTTATTTATATATTTCTTATTTATATTCTTATCAATATCAATATTGATATAATTATTATTCTAATTTTTATTATTATTCTTATTATTATTCTTTATATTCTTTATATTCTTTATATTCTTTATATTCTTTATATTCTTTATATTCTTTATATTCTTTATATTCTTTATATTCTTTATATTCTTTATATTCTTTATATTCTTATTTATAATCTTTTTAAAATTAATATTCTTATTTCTGTTCTTTTTATTAATATTATTTTGATTCTTCTTTTTCTTTTTCTTCTTTTTCTTATTATTATTATTATTCTTTTCAATATTCTTATTAATATTTTTATTAATAATTTGTTTTTTTATATTCTTTTTATTTATATTCTTCTGATTTTTCTTTTTCTTATTATTATTTTTCTTTTCTTTATTAATTTTCTTATTAATAATCTTCTTATTAATATTCTTCTTATTAATAATTTTTCTTATTAATATTCTTATTTATATTTTTATTTATATTTTTATTTATATTCTTATTTATATTCTTATTCTTCTTATTCTTTTTATTTATATTCTTCTTATTTTTCTTATTATTATTCTTTTTATTATTATTCTTTTTATTATTATTCTTTTTATTATTATTCTTTTTATTATTATTCTTTTTATTATTATTATTCTTCTTATTATTATTCTTTTTATTATTATTCTTTTTATTAATATTCTTTTTATTAGTATTGAATTAATATTGAAATTTCGATTATATGATTCAACTACTCTATACCTCTTTTCAATTGATCACCACCCTATAAATTGAAGCTTTTTCAGAACTAGTATAGATCGATTAATTCAAAAGATAATTTAAATCTGCTTTCAGAATTCAATATAAAAAGAAAAATAAGTTTTAATCCTTTATAAAATTTTATTAAATTTTTTATTCTATATTGAATTAAAGGTGGTAATCAAATTTATTCATTTTGTTGGTTATTATCCTTTTGCTTTCAAAAATTACCATAGCTTTTTCTTCAATCTTTTCAAAATTAAAATTATTTCAATTCAATATAAAAACTTTATTATAAAAGTTTTTCGAATTCTAATTTCGAATAAATATTATTCAATTGAATTTATATTAATTTCTTTTTTCAGATTTTCGAAAAGCTCTAGATTAAAACCAGAAAAGGTAATAATCAATTTGTAACTTTTAATACTTTTTTGCTAATCACCACCCCCCTGTTTTTAAAAATTACCATAGCTTTCCTTTAATCTTTTCAAAATTAAAATTATTTCAATTGAATACAAAAACCTTAATATAAAAGATTTCGAAATTCTAATTTCGAATAAATATAATTCAATTGAATCTCTATTAAATTCTTTTTTCAGATTTTCGAAAAGCTCTAAATTAAAGCCAGGAGAGGTGGTGATTAATTGGAGTGTTTTTGGCTGGGTTACCACCCCCTTTAGGGTTGTGGTCACTACTAGTACTGACCACCAATAAAATCCTCGGAATAATAGTTAGAGTCTATAATCTCTTTCAAAATGACCGCGACCTCCATACTGGGCTGATACTCTGCTGGGTGAAGATCTTATGTAATAACACGTGATTAGCTACTACTACAATCTCCCCACGTTCCCTCAAACCTTCAGCCTTGCCTTTTTGTTCCTCTTCAACTCTTTAATATCAACACCACCCACACAACATCGTTGTCACCATTTCGACTACGAATCACGATAAATACCAACTTGCATCTTGCCTCTATGGCAGTGGCTCTCTGAAACCAGCAGAGTGTCATCTTGCTCTTTATCTAGTCTGCCATCACCTCCCAACAAGAACGAAGTTGGAGGGCTTCGAATATGCCGACTTCTCCATCTCACACTAGAAATTCCAGTACGGGCGCAAACACGAAACGCGACTTTGACGATTTCATTAAGAAGGATTACATTCACGATCAATCCATAAATCCGAATTCCAAGAGGAGAAGATCTCATCTTCCTTCGTTGCCATCGCAATCCCGGGCGCAATTTTTACCAAGAAAAGCAAAGAAGCCAAGGAACAACTCGAGCACATCCTCAAGCGTCCAGAGACACAACTCTTCTTCACATGTAGAAACAGAAACAGAAACAGACCTTGTTAAAGCGATAATCGAACTCATTCAATACTACGCACGATATAGACCCCGCTATGACCAATCATTTACTGCAGAGAGAGCGGGAGTGACAAAATTAAACAACCTTTGGGATTTTGATGTGGTCGACAACGGAAAGATTTATTTGAAACCAGTTCAGAAATTTAACATCACAGAAGAGGAAATCCGGTTTGTTATTCGTAAGGCTAAGGGAGAATTGAGAGAGGAAGACTGGGAAACTGTGGAAAGAGTGTGAGTTTTTTCCTTCTTGTTTGTACACGAGAAAACTCAAGTCTCTCTTTTATTGCTCATGCATCCGTCTGAGAAAATGTTACTAATCCTTCCTCTCCTAACTACAGTATCGCATATTCCTACTCCGAAAATTGGTTTATCATGACCCTTGCGGGGACAGTCCACGACGAAACGAAAGATAACCTTGCGGGGACCGTCGAAAAAGCTATTAATAAATTACTAAATGAGCTAGGAGCTCAATTGGAATTCTCTCGCAGGACTGAGTTTAGAATAGCATGCACCATAGACTCAAATCAGGAAACAGACCCACCAACAAAAACCATAATCGAAAGGAAAGCAGATGTGGGATGGCGAAAAAATGGCGAATCATACCCTGCCGTCCTCGCGGAAATCGAACACAGTCAACGGGAACACGAGGGTTATGAAGTTATCCATCAGTATCTTACACGGTCCCCGGAATTAGTTGTTAAGTACGCTTTCGCCTTGAAGATTGGGTATAAGGCGGGGATTGCTGAAGGGATGGAGGTCATTTGGACTTTGTATAGGAGGCTTATTAAGGATGGGAATAAACTTACTTCGGAAGTGGTTGGGAAGCCCGTGGTGAGTTATTTTTTCCTCTTTTGTCCAGTGGCCCGGGTTTGTGGCTGCAAGTTCCTCATGTGCCTGTATATCTCACTTCGAGTGGAGCGAGCTATGGGGGTCTGGGGGCATATCTCATGAATACCGACTCGGATTTAAATCAGTCTGTTGCCCTTTTTCGAAGTGATATTCCACTGGGTCTCTGGGAGCTACTGCCGCAGTGGCTTCTTTCCTTACATTGAAGTTTGACGAAGGAATGGTGCATCCTATTAGACTTACATTTACTAACGAATTCAAATTCTAGATTCTTCGCGATGAAAACCGTTGCAATTCTCCATCTGCTATCCTCGATTCAAATGTCTTCAATCTATGTATTCGCCAAATTCTTCCTAAACGTAATTACTGGGATGCGCAATTCACACCGGAGATTCTCGATGCAAAAGTTACGGTTACTGGAAGACAAATTTTGGATTGTGTAATTAATGCTGAGGTAGTGGCACAGCAGATGAAAAATGAAAAGGCTGCTAGTCCTGAGGTTCCGGAGGGTGAAGGTAGTGGGTTTATTGTTGAGGTTAGACCTCCCACTCGATATGAGAAGGCTTATAAGCAATTGGAGCAGGTTAAGACAAAAAAGAGCGATAGGGCTAGTGCGGAGAGGGAATTTAGGGAGAAGAAGAGAAAGAGGTCAGAGGAGGAGAAGGAGTGGGTTGCTGAAAGAGGGGGTGTGGCTATCATAGTGGGGGAGGGGGATCCATTCAAGAGGACAACGAGAAGTATGGCGAAAAGGGGGGGAGGAGGAGAAGGAAGTGCATAGGAAGGGAAGAAAGGGAAGAGTATGAGATAAGAGGGGTGGGATGTGATCCGATGTGATGTGATGGATAGATGGATTTCATGGAAAGGTGGATTGAAAAAAAAACATTTTCATTGGTTCGATAATCACGACAGGCGTTTTGGAAATATATTGATTGGTATTGGATAATGACTTGGGGTTGGAATAGTTTTAGGTTTGGCTTAGTGTCAACAAATATTGGTATGGTATTGAGTCGGGGTTTATGTTTCGAGGTGCTGGCGCTTTTAGTTATTGCAAGATTGGTGAAACTTTTAGGGGAGAAGATGAAGGGTAGGCAGGTAGTATGGAATGGGATGGGATTGAATGAAACGGGAAACACTAAAAAAATTGCGCGCTTGATTTGAATAAATGTCGATACCTCTTTATATATATGAATAATGAAATATTTGCTTATTACTTATTGCTTATCGATTATCGCTTGTTTGATCTATTGTTATTATTAGTATATACTAACAATATTATATATACCGGTATATAAGTATCGTATTAATTGGATTAGATGAAATTATCTTATAAGCAAAAAATCTATTTGAATGTAAGTTTGAAGATAGTTTTATAAACTAATTAATATTTTATAATTCGAAGTAATATAGGCTTTTTAGTTTATAGATATAGAATATAAAGCCTATTTAAATATTCTCTTATAATTCCAAAAAAAATCTTTAGTTAAATGAAAACATGATTCATTAATCTAATATGACTAATAATCAGATATTTTATTCTAATCGAATTAATACAATAGGCTATAATTTAATAGGTTCTCTTTCTATAAGTAAATAGATAATTTCTTTTTATATTAAATATTGATTTGAAATTTATAATACGATATAAGATTATAGAATTATAAGATAAATTTCTTCTAATATAAAGCTAGCGATTACTATAAAACTTATTTACTAATCGAAGATTATATAAACTCTATATTGTATTAGAATAATGAGAGAGTTTTTAATTAATATTCTATCTCTTATATAAGAGTTCTTTTTTATTAGAAAAAAATCTATAGACTTTTTTATATAGAAAATTGATTAAGATATTTTATAATAAAGTCTTTTATTTTAATAATCATTAAATAAAAGCAAATAATAGCTTAATATTTATATTAATATAAATCTTTTATCTAAAATTCTTAATTTTAATTTTAAATATTATAACATATTAAAGCATTTTCGAAATTATTATTATTTGAGTCTATAAATGAGATTAGAATTTTTATAAAAACTAGAAAATTCTTATTCGAACTATATCATTTAATTCAGGTTTCTTTTTCATTAGAGATTGCTTTTATAATAATAAGAATAATTATTAGTATAATAATAGTGAAAGATCTAATCAATTTAAACTTAGAGATAAATCCAATGTATATAATAAAAATTGAATCGAAATCAGTTTATAAGAGCTAAACTTAATTGAAATGTAAATTGCTTACTTTTTCTAGATTTTCTTGAAAGAATATTCTAGATTTATATAATTTATAATGAAATTCTAGTATTTTCTATACTTATAAATAAACTAATTTAAATTAAATCTTATAGAATTATATTATATAATAAGAAGAAAATACAATTAATCAAATTCGATTAATCTGATAATAATCTTTTATATATTTCAATTTAGTTTTATGTTATATTATTTTATTATAAATCAACTTAATAAAAAATATTATTATATCATTATATAACAATATAACTTTATAATATAAAATTATATTATAGGTGTATTAATTATCAAGATATCTTTTAATTAATAAGATGTTATTATATATCTTAGCTAATAATAATATATATATAGAAAGCTGGCTTTAATTAATAATTAAAATGAATTATAAAAGCAGTATAGCATATGATATTAAAGAGTTCATATTAAATAATAATCTTTCTTATTCTATATTCAAAAGAAAAAAGTCTTATTTTATACTTTTTCCTATTAATCTAAGTTTTATACTTTTAGTAATTTCTTAAAAATCTCTATCTAATCTATTTATTCTTTTAAAATTGTATAAATAAAGAGAATTCATTTTAAATAAATGATTTTAATATAAAGGTAATTATATAAAAGGAATTAAGCAAATAGGAAAGAAATTAATTCTTTTAATAATGCTTATATAAAACCTAATATTCTGTTATATAGTTAGTTTTTTAAATATAATATAATTAGATATATAGGATTTATGAATATATAGATATTATATCTTTTGTATTCTTTTTAAATCAATATTAATTAATAATATTATAAATTGTTTCATTAATTATTCGAAATATCTTTCTGCTTTTATTTTTGATTTTTATTATTAATATTATATTCAGTATTAGTTTTAAATAAGTTGGTAAGTAATTTGATTAATTTATAATTATAATTAGTAGAGTTTATAATGAAATTATTAATATTAATTTATTATAGAATATTAATTCTATTTTTTATGGAGATATAAGTAGTATTTTTTTAATGTTTTTTTTTATAAGAATAAGTTTATAAAAACTTTTTTGAATAAGGAAAGAGAGAATTAAAAAGATATAAAATTTAAAAAGAAATTTTAAGATTTTCTTTTTTCAAAGAATCCTTTTATAGTTAAATAATTCTTCAAAGGATTTGTATTTAGAATTATAATTGAACATTATATTAATAATTATTTTCTTTTTAAGAGAATTGTATATATGAATATAGAAGTTACTAATATGTTTTCTAAAAAGAATAGTAGTATATGATTTTGAGCTTTTTAAATGGTTTTTGTTTAAGAATATTAATAAATTGATATTATATAGTTTTTATATAGTTTTTATATAGTTTTTATATAGTTTTTATATAGTTTTTATATAGTTTTTATATAGTTTTTATATAGTTTTTATATAGTTTTTATATAGTTTTGTAATATTATGAGATATATATTGATTTTAATGAGTATTAAAATACTTTTATATAAATATTTTTATATAAAGAATATTATAAGTAGATTATGAATCAATTTATAGAATATTAGATTAATGAAATATAATTATTCAAATTTATAAAATAGGTTAATTTCTTTTTTAAATTTAGTTTGAGATTTTAAATCATTTTTTTTTTTAAATCTTTGAATAATAATCTAGGTATTTATAGTATTTTATTGAAATTTAATACAGTTATAGAAAATCTAGGTTTTTTAAAAAAATTATTTAATAATAATGGTAATAATTTAAATAACTTTAATAATAAAAATAATTACGATAATAATAAAGACAAAATAATAGTAATAGTAATAAAGATAATAAAAACAAGAATAGTTTTGATTATCTCAATTATCTTAATTATAATCATTTTAATTAATATAATAATCAATATAATTAGAATTGTTGTTTTATTAATTTTTTAAAGATTGATACAAATAATAATGAATATAAAAGTAATAATAGTTCTTTTGATTTAAAGATTTCTATATTTGAAGAATATTATTATAAAATATTTATATTAACCAAGATAATTATAATAGTTTTTCCAATTATATTTTCGAATATAATTGTTGAATATTATTAAATAAATTCAAATAGGCTTTTTAATATATTTCAAGAATTATATATTATAATAATTAATAATTTCGAAGGATTTGAATATTAATATAACATGTTTTTCGAATAGAATAATATCTTTTTCAAAAGATTTATTAAAAATAAATCTAATATAAATCTTCAAAAGATATTCAATATAATAATTATAAGTTTATATTTTCTTTGGTATATAATTCCTTTGATTATATATAATTTTCAATTATATTATATCAAGATTCCATTTATATATAATATTTTGAAATACCATTTTATAATGAACAATTTTAAATTAATTGTTTTTAATTTTATTTATTAAATTCAATAGATTGTCGATTTTTATTGAACAAATTTTTAAAATAAATATATTAATTATAATACTTTTTATAAATTGATATTGTTATAACAATAAACCTTTAAAATTTTCAAATTCTTTTTTTCAAAAACTTTATAATAAATATATTAATATATAATCTTTTTTTGTATTATTCGATAAGGGTAAGAATAAATATCATTTTTTGATTATAAAGAGAAGGGTTATAGATATTATAAGTATGTTTAAAAAGAGAAAGATTTATTTAAAATAAATTATTATATTAAGTATAACAATTTCGATAGTAAGAATTTTATAAAAGAATATGATTAATTTTTAATCAATATTAGATTAAAAAATAATTAAGAAAATAATAGTAATAATAATAATAATAATAATTATCATTTTATTGATTAATATCCTATTAATATAAATAATTTTGAAAAAGGTTTTAGAATATTTTTTATAACAATAAATATTTATAATAGTTTTTTAATAATAATTAATTTTAATAATATTATAAATGCTTATATATTAATAATTAAGGTATTTGTGATAAATAATAAATAATATAATAATAATAAGTTTCTTGATATTATAATTAATATAAATGTAATTTAAAAATCAATTGTTAGATATAATTAATATTTAGTATAAAAAAGGATTGAAGATATTGAGTATAATAAAATTATCATTAGTTAAATAATAATCTAATTTAATATTGGAATAATTTTTTGATTAATTTAATTTATATAAACTTTTATTTGAAGATGGAAAATAAATATAATAGAAATTTATGTTTTATTTTTATTTTGTTTAATAAATATAGATAAACTTAAATTCAAATATAATAATTTTGAAGATATTATTATTATATTTAAAAGTATTTATTTTACATATTAATAATCTGATTATATATTTTATTATTAAATATTAAGATTTAAGATTTGATTAATTATTTTGTTAATAATAAAAATATTAGTTTATCAAAATTGAATTGTAATGAATTTATTATCGATTTATTTATTTGTTTGTTTATAAGTTTCATAAAATATATAAATGTCTTAAATATAATAAGGATTTTGAAGTAATTAAATAGTTTATTAAATTTTATCATTATTATTGAGTTTATATTAAGTTATTAGATAGATTTAAATTCTTTCTGTTAAATGAGAATTTTTAATTTAATTATATAATATTTATAAATGTTTTTATATCAATAATAATTTTGTTTTATATATTGTTGATAAAGTTATATATTTTCAAATTGTTTAATAATTAAATAATGTGATTATAAAGTATATATGAAATAAGTTTTGTAAATATTAGATAGATATATACATTGATTTATTAAAATATATTATTTATAATATAGATATTAATTTTGTTAGAAATTTTTTTTAAAAATATATTATATTAATATTTATTCAAATGAAAATAGTTTTTTTAAAAATTGATTATTTAATTAATAATATTGAAATAGTTTTATATATTATTATATAAATTTTATAAAATTATTTATAATAAAATTTATAATTTGAATATTAATAAGATTATTATATTGAAAATACTTATAAAAATTATTAACAATATTATTAGATTAAATAAATTAATATTTATTCTATTTATTTTTAATATTTTCTTTTGTATTATTAAAAATAACTTTTCAACATTAATTATTTTATAATGAATTATAGTGATTTCTAAAATTATAATAAAGATTTCTAAGACTTAGAATTCTATAAAAGTATAAAAGATTATAAATATATATAATGATTTTTTAATTATTGCATTTTATGATATATTATTGAATAATGATGTTTAAATTTGAAAAGAAGGAAATAATATTGTTTCAAAAGAGTGAAGAGAACTTTTACATTTTTTAATATAAATAGGAAAATATATATATTTAATTTATCTTATAGATTTATAAGATTTAGATTTATAAGATTTAGATTTATATTAGTGAAGTCATTATCAAATTGATCAAATTAATTAAATTACTCAAATTAATTATATTAATTATATTAATTATGTTAATTATATTAATTATATTAATTATATTAATTATATTAATTATATTAATGATATTAATTATATTAATGATATTAATTATATTAATTATATTAATTATATTAATTATATTTAATTATATTAATTATATTAATTATATTAATTATATTAATTATATAATTATATTAATTATATTAATTAAATTAATCAAATCAGTTAAATCGATTATATTCTAAATCATATCAATAAATATAAAATAGTTTTAAAAAATCTAGTAAAATTAAATTATTTATTTTAATATATCAATTATATATATTACAAACCTTAAAAAGTTTTTTTTAGATTTATTTAAAAACACTTGAATATTTATGTTAATATCTTTTTTATAAATGATTATATTTTAGATTTAAATTTATATATAAAATCAATATTTTGATTACTTTATCATTAATCTCAAAGATTTAATTATATACAAAGAATCTAAAAAAAAGATTAATGAATTGATAGTTAAGAATATATTCAAAATTGTAATTTTATTAAATATTCTTTTAGGAATATATATTTTTAAATTATAATTTATTAATAAAGTTAAAAATAAAAATATGGATATTGAGTTTTGTAAGTCGAAACTAATCATTCAAATATATAATAATATTAATAAAACAGTTGTTTTGATATAATTATTGATAATTAAATAATTATATCAATATCTTTTAATCTATAAAAAAGATAGATTTATCAACTAATATAATTTTATTTGTTATTAAATTATTATATAGTATTTTAAAAATACAAAACTCTTAATTTCAAATATATTATATTTATTAATATAAAAAGTTTAAAATATAATAATTTATATATAACCCTTGTTTTCTCTATACTAGTAATAAAAGGATTGGATTTGATATTATCGGATTTCAAACAAATAATACATTTATTATTAAAAATAATACATTTTTATAAATCGAAAATAAATAATTCAAGTAGATTGATTTTATAACTAAGAATTATAAGGAATTAATTTACAACTATTCATTAAAATTTAATAATATTTATCTTGATTAATAATAATAAATTATAACCTATTTCTATAAAATCAATAGATATTTATAAAATATATAGCAAAATCTAGAAGTACACTTCTATATATAATTAATATATTACATAATAATCTTAAAATATATATATTACAATTATATATCAACCTAAAATATTTTTCATTTTATCAATAATTATATAAATAATATAACCTAATAAAAATAATATTATAGTATTAAATAAATTTATCAAACAACAAATAGAAAATTCTATTAAAGGATTTAATTATATACTATTTAATTTGAATTCATTTAAAATTATTGTTTTTGCTGATATTTCTTTTATAAATAATAAATATTATTATTCGATTGACTTAGAAAAGGGATTATATTAAGTTCAATAGTATTATCATTCATGTCTGCCTCCTTCCTATATACGAAGGGGACATTGCTAAGCTATACGAAGTGCGCATGTGGGGTAGAACGCGACACGTTCTCAGTCACGTGTTCCAACAAGTATTCATTTCAAATAGATTATATAATTATCATAATAAATACATATGATAATATTAATATCATTCATTGATTATTTATTAAATATAAAAAAGTTATATATAATATTTTAGTTTTAAAATTATACAAATTGATTCAAAAATTCGATATTAAAGTAATAATTACATTTACAATCAGTACTATTTTTAATAAAAGAATTCTATTAATCTTATATACTAATTCAAAATTATTATAAAACTTATTTATCAACTAAGATACAACCAATAAAAAGAAACTAATAATTGACATTATAATACTATATCAATCCTAAAAAAAAAAGAAATTATCGAAATTATATAAATGAACAATCCAACTAATCTAATTGATATAATAATAAAGAGAAAACTATATCAAGTTTTCATTGATCTAATTGATATAAATAAAATTGATATCAAAATAATAAAATAAATAAAAAAGAATTAAAAAAAGAATTGATTCTATTAATGAAAGATTATTATATTAAAACTATAAAAGAAAATCCTAAATATATAAACAAAAAGAATTTATTTCAAAGAAATAACTTCAATATTAAAACAACTATATTAAAAAGATTAAGCGAATGCAAAAAAACTGGTTTTTTTTAATAATGCCTATATAGAACCTACTACCTTCCTATATAGCTAACTCTTTAAATAAAATATAATTAGACATATAGGACCTCTGAATACATGAGTGCTATATCTTCCGTATCCTTCTCGAACCAATAGAAATGAAGCTTTTTTTATATTCTTTATTTTATAACTGTTTTTAGATTTATAATTGTTTTCGAAAGTTTATAAGCGATTATTATGTGATCTGATTATATAATAGGTTAATATTAGATTGAATGTACTTTTAAATGTGTTTTTTCTATAAAAAAAAATATATATTATATTATTTTAAATTTGAAAATAATATTCTCTTTTAAAATATATCATCTTTATATATATATATATTTGTCTCATTAAAACCCTATTTTACAGAAAAATAGTATTAATATATATATATATATTTTTTAAAAAGTTTATGTTATAGAAAAGAATCATCAATAATTTATAGTATCTAATAATTTTGAACTATATTAATAAATCTTGATGATTTGATTTCATCCAATAACTTAATTAATTCATCAACTAATTGATTTTTAATAGAAATCCATATTATATCTAAATATCCTTTATTTATAAGATCTTCTATATAATAACATTTAATATTAATATGCTTGTTTTTATTATAATATATAGAATTATTCGACATAACTTCTGCTAATATATAGTCTATATATACTAAGAATTTGTTATGATTATATTGATTTAATTCCTATAAAATAAAATTTAAATATATAGCTTTTTTAGTAACTAAATTTATAGAAATTAGCTCAAATTCTATTATATTTTATGTTATAATAGATTACAATTGAGTTCTTTGACTAATTGAATTATTAGTATATATAAATATATGACTATTTATAAATTTGATAGAGTTTTTTTATATAATCTTTATTACAAAATCCTTTTACATATTATTATTATCTTTTTTATATATAATTTCTAATATTTTAATTCCTTTTAAATATCGGAATATTCTTCTTATAATTATTAGATGGTTTTTATCAGGATTAGATATATATTCTATTAATTTTAATATAAATAAACAATATTCATTTAATTTATAATACTAAATATAATAATTTTTTATTACTTTTAATCTATCTTCTTTTATTAGGATTTATTTTATTGGGATTTGTTTTATATTATTTTTAATAATTATAGGTAAAGCTAGAAGAATATAATTCTGTAATTTTAAATCTTTTAAATATTTATTTGTATATTTATTTATATATTTATTTATATATTTATTTGTATATATATTTTCTTTTTATTTATTTCTTTATTTATTTATTTATTTATTTATTTATTTATTTATTTATTTATTTATTTATTTATTTATTTATTTATTTATTTATTTATTATTTATTTATTATTTATTTATTTATTTATTATTTATTTATTTATTTATTTATTTATTTATTTATTTATTTATTTATTTATTTATTTATTTATTTATTTATTTATTTATTTATTTATTTATTTATTTATTTATTTATTTATTTATTATTTATTTATTTAATATACTTTCAATATAGTATATTAGATTTTAGCGAATTGTTTCAATTTATATAAAGCTTTCTTCAACTTTAATATCTTATTATGATTATAATATATTTTAGAGATCTTAATATATATATTTTTATTAATATTTTTTGATATTAAAGTTAAAATTACATTTATTTTGTATATATGTTATTCTTTATTCAGTATTAATACAAATATTAATTTCTAGGCTATTTGCTTTATTATATTAGCAAAAGTGTCTAAATAATCTAATTCATATTATTATTTAAACCCTTTAGTTATACATCTAATTTTAAATTCAATATTATTTTTAAATAAATATTTAGTTTTATAAATCTATTTAATATTTAAAATATTCAACCGTTTCATATTATTATTCTTTTCAATAGTATGCCAAATTTAATCCTTTTCAAAAGTTTTTATTTCGTATTTTATAGCTTTTTTTACTATTCTTTTTATTCAGAATTTATAATTTGTGAATATATTCCAGGAATCATTAAATCTTTATTATAAAGTTTTATTATTGTTATCTTTTCATTAATTTTTATATTGAAATATAATAACATATTTTCTTTATATTAATTATTATTAATATTATTTAATACTATTGTATAATTTATTTTCTTAATATATATATTATAAATAAACAAGATTATACATATCTAATTATAATTCTATTCTTCATACATATTTAGATTATTTGATGGGAATAAATAAATCAAAATTAAATAATAATTCAATCATTAATTTACTTTTATTATTGATATTAAAATTATTTAAATCAATATGTTTATTTTAATATTTCAATATATTATTATATATATCTACCTTTTTTCTAATTATTAGTATTAGAGTTTGCTTTGAACTCTTCTAATAAATTATTTTTGATGAAATTATTCTCGATATTATTATTATTTTAATATGATATATCTTTTTTAATAATAAAATTATTAAAATTTATTTTCTTATTTCTATTTGGAATATAAAATAATGAATTAATTGAAAATTCAAATCCTATTAAAATTTCTTTTTATGATTTAAAATCAAATTTATTATTCCCTTTCTCTTTGTATTTTGATATATATATATATAAAATCATAGAATTCTAATATAACTTTTATTGAAGCCTTCATTATATAATAACCTAAAAAGTAAACTATTTATAAATCTAGTATAATATTTATTCTTCATATAAACATATTCTTTTGATATATTAAATTGTAAAAATATACATAGATTTTTATCTTTTATAAATATTAATATTCTTTCTACCAAATATCTATTTAATTTTTTAACTATTCCATTTTAAAAATAATAATAAAACTTATGTATTCTAATATAATGCATTTAAATTTAACAAATAAATTCTATTAGTTGAAGTTAAATTCTTTCATATTATCTAATCTAATCGCTTTTATTTTAATATTAAATTCATTATATATCAAATAAAACACTTCTTTTAATATATCAAAAATATTGATTGAAATTTTATAAAATACATATACATACTTCATATAATCCAATCAATAAAAATAAATAATTAATTTTCTCCTTTTAATTCTAATATTTTCAATAATTCATAAATATTAATCCTAGATTTATCCAAGTTATCTAATTTCAAATTTGAAAAGTATTGTTTTTAATTGAAAAATCATATGATATATTGTTTTAATTGATAATAATATAATATATATATCTTTATAAAAGCATTCGATCTAGTATTAGCCTATAGTATGATTGAATCACGTGATTATCGCTTAAAAGGAGCTTTTAGTCCGGTACTAGTAGTACGGTCTTAAAGAAATAAAGAACAATTGATTCTTTATTAAATCTTCAAAGAAAGCTTTATTTTATAAGGAATAATCGGATTAGAAAATAATCGATGAAGAGATCAATGAAAGTAGGAAAGCTAGATTAGTAGGAAAAAGCATAAAATAAGACCTTTTCCTCTTTAATATAGAATAAGAAAAGTAAACTATTCAATATAGATTCTTTAAAATCACATGTCGCCTTGCTTAGTAACTCATTTTAGTCCTTAACCAGAGCCAGCTTCTATATTATACTATTAGCTAATGACCTACGATAAATAGATTATACTTAATATAAATACAAAATTATTATAATCAATTAAAATAAATATATATAAAATATTATTTATACTTATTCTATAAACTTTTTAAAATTATTATATTCTCTTTATTAAATAATTATAATAATATTGTTTATATATTTATATTAATATTTTACAAAAATTGATTGATATCTTTATTTAATTAGGATAAAATTATATTGTATAATTTTGTATTTATAATATTATTAGATATTCTTTTTATAAAGATTATAATAATATCAATAATTGATCAGAAAATAGAGATTAAAAATTGATAGATTATTCTAAAAAAGAATAAAAAGAATTTTTAAAATAAATAATAATAATAAATCAATTTAAATATATTATAAGACTACAACTTTTTATTAATTTCTGAATTATAAAAAAATTACAATTCATAAATAACAAATTACTTTCGATATAAAGACTCGAAATAAAAGATTAGATTTTCAGAGTTTTATAGAATAAAAAAGATTTAAAATACAAAGTGGGCTTGGAGATTTTTTATTATATAGTTTTATATGCCTTATGGAATCTTATAATCTTGTGACCTTGATAATATATACTTCTTTTTAATTATATTTATAAGATACTAAGCTTATAACCTATTATAGATTTTCATTAATAGTATATATTGAAAATTAATTTTGATTAACGATTAAAAAAGATTATATAAATAATATAATATATAATATTAAAGAATCTATATTGAATAATAATCTTTTTGGTTTTATATTCAAAGGAAAAAAGCTTTATTTAATACCTTTTTTTATTAATCTATCTTTTCTGTTTTTATTAATTTCTTATAAATCTCTTTCTAATCTTTTTTTTGGAAATAAAGGTCTTTTTTATATTCTTTATTCTATAACCATTCTTGTATTTATAAACATTTTTGAATTTATAATTGTTTTTAAAAGCGTATAAACGAAAATTATATAATTTTATTATATAATAGACTAATATTAAATTAAATATATTATTAAATACATTCTTTTCAAAAGGATATATATATTATATTATTTTTAATTTAAAAATAATAAATTTATTATAAATCTTTATATATTTCTTTGATGAAAATATAAAATCGATTTTTTATATATTTTAATTTGAATTGATGTAGTTTGTGAATTCATTTAATTTAATATAAGCTAATAATATAATAAATTTCTTGATTTATTGATTTTTAATAAATATATAAAGTAAATTTGAATCTTCTAGTTTAATAATATTTCTATTAAATTGACTTAATAAGAGATTATATTAGATTCAATAATATTATAATTTATATCTACCCCCTTTATATAAAAAAAGTATTGCTAAACTATATATACGTTCTACTTTATATATACACTTCATATATAAATAAAGGAAAATGTAATACGTTCTTAATCATGTCTTTTAATAATTTCTAATATAATAGAATCTAATTAATATATATATTTTTTTTTTATAAAATATAAGATTTTTAATAAGTGTTAGTATAATTTGATTATTTTTATATAAAAGAAGTTTATTTTATTCATATAAATTAGATTCTAATAATAGTTTTCTAATATAAATAGTTTTGTTTAATAATTAGATTTGAAAATATTAACTTTTCTATTACAATTAGTATTAAAGAATCTTTGAATATTAGAGATTTCATTGTTATTAATTTTATTTATAATTCTTTTTAAGTTTCTTGATTTTTTTTCAATAATTTGAATACATTTTATATTAGAATTAAATAAAAAAGTAATTAATATAAATATATAGAAAATATTATATTTAATTTAATTTTAAAAACTCAATATAATAAAATCTACAGTTTTTGAATATAGTTTAATATTACTATTGTTAGCTTTTTTTTAATAAATGAATTTTATTTTGGAATCCATTGAAATAAAAATAGAAATAAAATTCAATATATTAAATTTAACTGATATCTTTTTAAATATATTCTGATTAAAATAATTTTAATGTATTACTAATCCTCTTAATTTGTATATATAGGAAGGTTTTATAAGATCTAAATTCTTTAAATCAAAACTTTCTTTTAAATGATTAATAAATTTATTAATAATCTTTTAATTGAGAGTTATTATAATAATATTTTTAATATATATACTCAAAATTATAATTCATTTTATTAATAGAAATATATTCTTTGGAAATTAGATTTATGAAATCTCATTCATTTATTATTATTTTTAAGATATTATATTATATATTATAACTAACTATTTTAGGCTATATAAAGTTTTATTCAGTTTTAAAGTTTTATTTTTTAGTTCATTAAATCCGTTTGATAAGTTTAATAATGGTAATATATCAATATTATATCAACTTTATAAATTAGTTAATTATTTTGAAAACCTGATACAAATAAAGACTTTTTTATTATTGATTTAATTATTAATATATATATATATATATATATATATTAAAATAATTTAATTTATATATTTATTTGAATTCTTTAGTTGTAAATCTAGTTTTGAATTTGACAATTCATTTAAATTCTTTTATATATATATCTATATTTAATTTTTAGGATTTTATTATTATTAGATTCATTAATAATATTCTAGATTTCATTAAATTCAGGAATATTATTTTATTATCCATAGTTTTGAACTATTTTTTTTTAAAGAGCTGTTAAACTTTTTTTTATAAAATTTAGATTTAATTTATTGGAGGTTGACTATTATAATAATAATAATAGTTACTATTATAATAATAGTAGAGAATCTAGTCAATTTAGGCTTTAGGAACGAATCGAATATATATAGGAGAATTGAATTCAAATCAATTTATAAGAGCTATACTAAATTGAAATAAAATTGCTTGTTTTTTCTAGGTTTTTTTGAAAAATATCCTAGATTTATATAATTTATAATGAAATTCTAATATATTCTATACTTAGAAATAAGATCGATTTAAATCAAATCTTATAAAATCATTTTATTCAATAAAAAGAAAGTACAACCAATCAAATTTAATCATTCTTCTATATACTTTTATTTGATTCTATTCCATTCTATTCTATTATAAATCAATTTGATAAGAGATATAATGGAATGATTATATAATAATATAATATTATAATATGAAATTATATTTTATATGTATTAATTATCAATATATCTTTTATTTAATAAGATATTAATCAATGATTTAATGAATATATTATGAATTCCTATACACTCTTTTAATAGATATATGAAATCAATCTTATTAAATATTTTAATTGAGATTAATCTAACTTATAAATTCAATTAATTTGATACGAGCTAATAGTTTAAGATGATTATCAGCCTTTTGATTATTAGTAGATATATCAATTAGATCTAAATCTCTCGATTTAATAATATCTCTAATATAATAGAATCTGATTGCTATATACTTGTTTTTTTATAGAATATAAAGTTTTTAATAAATGCTACAGTACTAGGGCACAGATAGTTGTCGGACGCTAAAATCACACTAAAAACAATCATTTGGTTCTATTTATATAAATAAAAAAGAAATATTTAAAACTGTTAAAATTAATTAAATTTTGATTATGTTTTTATTATATAATAAAAACTTAGAATTAATAATTTTTATAATTCTCAAATCTTAGAATATTATTATTTATAAGATTGAAATTGAATTCAAAAAAAAGTTCTTGATTTTCGCTTATTTTACTAGTAAATTTCGATACCTTTAATTTATATCAACTTTCTATATAGATTTCATAATCAAAAAAAATCCTAAAAATAAATCATATTTTTATTATTAAATTTTAATTGAAAATAAATAGAAAAATAGAAAATATATTTAATTAAATCTATATTATTATCAAAAAATATATAGATAATCTATATAAGTTTTGGTGTGATTTTAGCATCCGACAACTATCTGTGCCCGGTTACTATAATATAGCTTAATTATTTATATATAAAGAGAATTCATTTTATATATATAAATTAAACTTTAATAATAGCTTTTTAATATAAACAATCTCTTTAATAGTTAGATTTATAATAATAAATTCTGATTCCATTATATAAAGAACTATAATAAATTATAGTTTAGATTTCTAGCTGATCGATTTATTTTCTAATATAAATATATATCTATTAATAGATTTGTATATTTTTATTTCTTTTTTATAATCAGTATTATGAAAACTTTAAATATAAGGATTATTTATTTTATTATAATTTGTTCTTTTATTTATAATTCCTTTTAGATATCTCAAAATTCTTTTAATAGTTTGAATATACTCTATACTAAAATTAAACGAAAAACTAGTTAATTTAGATATTAGAAAAACAATATCTAATCTAGTTTTAAAAGCTAAATATAATAAAAAGCCTATAATCTTTTAATATAATTTAATATTATTATTATTAGCTTTCTTTTTATTAAGAATTAGTTTTATTTTAGAATTCATTAAAATAAAAACAAGATTGGAATCTAATATGTTGAATTTGATTAGTATTTTTTTAATATATTCTGATTAATATAGTTTTAGTATATTACTAATCCTTTCAATTTAAATGTTTAGATAGTTCTTTATAAAGTCTAGATTCTTCAAATCATAATATTCTTTTAGATTATTAATAAATTCATTAATAATCTTTTAATTTAGTTATTATAGTAATATTTTCAATATAAATATTTAGAATTATATTTTATTTTTATTAATAAAAATACATTCTGTAGAAATTAGGTTTATAAAGTTTAATTTATTTAATATATCTTTTAAAATATAATATTATATTTTAACTAATTGTTCTAAGCTATATAAAGCTTTACTTTTCAATTTATTAAATCCTTTTGATAGATTTAATAATAGTGATATATCGATATTTTTTTACACAAATACTAATATTGTATTAATTTTATAAATTAGTCAATTATTTTGAAAAGTTAATGTAAATAAAAGCTTTCAAACAATTGATTTAATTATCAATGTATATATATCAATATAATCTAATTCATATAATTATTCGAATCCTTTAATAGCAAATCTAACTTTGAATTTAATAAATTCATTTGAATTTTTATTTTATGTATTCATTTAGTTCTTAGAGTTTTATTATTAATGAAATTATTAATAATATTCTAGATTTTATTCAGTTTTAGAGTATTTATTTTACAATTTATAGTTTTTAACTAATTTTTTTTTCTATGAGCTAATAATTTTTTTATGGGATTTAGGTTCAATTAATATATAATCTAGTTTATTAATAATAATCTTATTATTAGTTTTAAATCTAATATTAAAGTTAATTGAAAATTTGATTAATTTATTTCAATATTCATTTCTTTATTAATTAAACTAAAATATCCGGAAAAAACAAGTTTATAATAGGAAATTGTATTTTTTCCATTTTTATTAAAATTTTAATTATTAGGAATTGGATTTCTTATTTGTTTAAATTGCTATATAATAGGTTTTATTAATTCTTTAAGTGTAAGCTTATTAAGATTTAAATTATTAGGATTGATTTTTATATAGTTTAGTATTTTATTATTTTCGTTGTTTTCGTTTATTTCAGGATTAGATTGATATTTATTAATATTAATAATACTTTCTTTTTCTATTTTATTCTGAATAGATTAGAATTCAAAAAAAATTAATGACTTCAGATTTTGGTTTTTATATTTATTAGAATATATTTGATTTTCTTAAATTTCGATATTTTTTAAGTTAATTACTTTTTTATTAATCGGTATATAAACTAAATAATTATTCAGCAAATCAAAGTCTATTAATATATCTTTTCAATCTTAAAAATCTAATTTTCCATTGTAAATTTCTTTATTATTAATAATATAAATAAGAAATCCCAGTATTTTTATATAATTTAAATCAGATTTCTTATTATATATTAATTTGAATAATGAATTATTAATAGAATTATTATATATTCTATTCATAATATAAATAATAGTTTTAATCAGATAAAATTATAAATGAAATGATATCTCTTTTTCTTTAATTAAATAGATTAGTTTTTCTATTACATATTTATTTAATATTTTGATTATTTCGTTTTGAAAATGAATATATAAACTAATAGTCGACTCTTATAAGCGGCCTCCTAGTTCCTAGTCGGGGAAAGCGGTTGTCCCCGGAAAGCGGTTGTCCCCAAAAAACTTCGAAAATATTATAATAATTGAATTATATCAACGATAACCTTTATAAATTATATAATTATTGATAAAATATTGATTCTTATTATTTATTTATTCTATTTATTATAATAAATAAAACTAAAGTTAAATATGATAGATAATATTATTGAATTTAATAAGATTATAACAATTCAATAATATCAAATCCATTATTCTTTTTTTCAAAATTGAATAAAATATATACCAAGATTTTTTGGGGATAATCGCTTTCCGGGGACAACCGCTTTCCCCGACTAGGAACTAGGAGGCCGCTTATAAGAGCCGACTATTAATATATTTGTAAATGATTCCATGATTTCGAATAAAATCCGATTATTTATTCAAAAGAAATTCAAAAGTATTATTTAATCTTAGTATTTTAATATTAATATTAAACTGATTTCTAATTAGATTATAAAATTCTATTAAAATATTATATATCTGAGATTTGAATTTGATAGAATATATTCAAATAATTCTAGTAATCTAATCAATAAATATTAAATAGTATTTTTTATTTTTAATCCCTATAGTTTCAAAAAATCTAGTTATATCTAAACTGAATTTTTCTAATTTAAAGTTTATTTTAAGAATTTCTAAAAACTCTTTATTTATTTTCTGATAGAATTTATCAAATTTATATAATTTGTATACTTCTAAATCAGATTTAATTTTATCTAATTGGATATTTAAGGATTTAATAATATAATCCTTATTTATATATTCTAATCTTTTATAAATCAGATTCAAATCGATTTTATTTAATAAATAAATTCAATTTTTGAATTGATTTTTCTTTAGATTTAAAAATGTTAATACTTTTAAAATGCTTATAATTTATAAATCATTCTTTATTAAGTGAATAATATTCTATAATATTTAAATCTAATATAAATTTATATTTAAATTTAACGATTTGATTGATTGAATCAATATAGTGATTTATAGTTATTAATTACTGACTAAAAATGAGTTTATTCGAACTTTTATTAGAATCTTTATTTGAATCTTTATTAGAATTCTTATTATTGTTCCTTTTACTGATTTTTAATTCATAGTATTTTATAAAGCATTTCGACTCTTAATGCTCTTTTTTAAAGCAGTATTTGTAATAGGGAGCTTTATTAAAGCTAGTTTTATTAATATTTAGATCGATATTAGAATACATTCTAGCTTTTTCGGATATTAGCTTGGAAAAGAGCTTATCCAGATCAATATTAGCTGTATTTTTAGTTAATTCTTTGTATTTTCGAGAAACAAAGCTATTGAAAGAGTTAGAAAGGCCTTTGAAAAGAAATTTTGTTATAAAAGCATTAGTGATATCGATCTTATTATTTTTAGGTATTTATATAATGATTCGATTGAATTTGTATATTCGTTTATTCCCTCAAAGCTTATATAATTAGATTCTATTAGCTTATTTAGATATCTTTCTATTAATTGAATAAAAAGCTCCTCAAATATCTTGTTAATAATATTCTATAGACTTTTAGCGATAGTTTTCTTCTTGAATTTTTCAATTAATTTAAAACTAATTATAAATGTAATAGTTTCTAATATTTTACTTTCTTTATTTTTATATTCTTCAAACTTTTCATTATATTTGATTATCAATTCAAATAAAAAGGATTTTCCTAATTCATTTATATATAGATTTTTATTTTATAGTGTTTTTGTTTTATTAATATATTATATAAAATTATTTAATTCAAGGAAAAGCTTAATTTTATCAACCTATTCAATATAATTAGATCTATCTTGTCAAAAGTTCAAATTTGAAATTCATATCATTAGTTATTTTAGGTTTAGATTGATATTAATCTATATTTATATATATAGAATTAGTTTTAGAATTCAATAGATTTAATAAATAAATCGATTTAAAATCGATTTTAGTATTGAAAATCGAATAAATCAATTACTTTTTAAATTAACTTTTTATTTTATTCAATATAAAATAAAAATTAAATAAGCTAGAGTATCTTGATATAAAGAATATTAATATATTATCTACTTTGGGTGGCAATATAATTTGAATATATCGTTTAGAGATCTAATATCTAATTTTATATATTCAATTAGGTTTAGCTTTAGGAATACAGGCCTCAGGGTTTATTTATAAGCGAATTTGTAAATAAATTCGATATAATTCAAATAAATTGATTTAATAAGATAATATTCAATAATTTAATAGTTATATATATATGATATACACTCTTAAATCAAGCTAATTTCCTTTTAAAACTAATTTAAATTAGCTGGGCTTATAATCTATTGATGGTTAATTATTATAATAATAATAATAAGAATAATTATTTTTCTTATTATAATAATAATAGTGGAAAATCTAATTAATTTGGGCTTCAGAGATGAATCAAATATATATAGGAGAGTTAAATTGAACTTAATTTATAAGAGCTATATTAAATTGGAATGAAATTGCTTGCTTTTTCTAGGTTTTTTTTGAAGAATATCCTAGGTTTATATAGTTTATAATGAAACTCTAATATATTCTATACTTAGAAATAAGATCGATTTGAATCAAATCTTATAAAGATATTTTATTCAATAAAAAGAAAGTACAACCAATCAAATTTAATCATTCTTCCATATGCTTTCATTTGATTCCATTCCATTCTATTCCATTATAAATCAATTTGATAAGAGATATAATGAAATAACTATATGATAATATAATATTATAATATAAAATTATATCATATATATATTAGTCATCAATATATCTCTTATTTTGTAAGATATTAATAAGTGATTTAGTAGACGTGTTATAGATTTCCACATAATTAATATACAATTTAATTTATTAATAATAATTTTATTCTTATATTCAGATTGAATATTTGAAATTGATTAAAAATCTTATTAATTTATTTCAATATTTGTTTCTTTCTTGATTAAATTCAAATATTGAGAAAAACTAACTTATAATAGGAAATTATATATTTTCTAGGATTAACAAAACTTCTATTATTAGAAATTAAATCTTTTATTTATTTAAGTTTATATATAATTTTCCTTAATCCTTTAAATATAAGTTGATTGGAAATGAATCTATTAAAATCGATTTTTATATAATTTAGTGTTTTATTGTTTTTACTATTTTTTGTTTATTTTGAAATTACACTTAATTCAATTAAAATTAATAATATTTCCAACCTCTATTATATTCTGAATGAATCGAAATTCAATTTTTTTTAATAAATTTGAATCCTGATCGTTATATTTATTAAAAAAACCTGTTTTCGAATATTGATATTTTTCGAATTAATTATTTTCTTACATATTGAAATTTAAATCAAATTTAATCATCAAATAAATCAAAGTTTATAAATGGACTTTTTCCAAATTTAAAAGCTTTTTTTATTATCATTAATAATATAAGTAAAAGAACTTAGAATTATTATATAATTTCAATCGGACCTCTTATTATATATTGATTCAAATAACAAATTATGAATAAAATCATTATATATTTTATATTATTAATAAAATCATTATCTATGTAATATTTTCAATAAAAATGATAACCTTGTTTGAATATAGTTATAAGTAGACTAGAAAAAAAATTAAATTCAATAGATTGATTTTTTGATTATATATTTATTTAATGTTTTGATTATTTTACTTCAAAAATAGGTATATAAATTAATATATTCATATAAAGTTCTATAATTTCAGATAGAATCTAACTATTCATTTAGCAGAAATTTAAGGGTATTATTTAATCTTAATATTATATTGATTTGGAATTGAATTATAGAATTTGTTAGAATATTATAAATGTAAAATTGGAATTTAATAAGATATATCCAAATAGTTTTATTAATTCAATCGATAAATATTAAGAAGTATTTTTTTTTTTTTTTTTTTTATAATTCTAAAAGATCTAACTATATCTAAACTTAATTTCCCGAATTTAAAATTTATTTTGAAAATTTCTAAAAACTCCTTATTGATTTTCCAATAGAATTTATAAAGTTTCTATAATTTGTAAACTTCTAAATTAAATTTAGTTTTACTTAACTAGATATTCAAGGATTTAATAATATAGTTTTGTATATTAATTATTTATTATAAAATAATATTATTTTATAAAAATAATATATATAATCAATAATTTTTAATTAAATTTTTTTTATATTCTATCAAATTAGATTTTTCAAACAAAATACAACAAAATATTATTATTAAATTAACACCTCTATAATCTCTTTAAAAAATAATTAAAATAATTTATAATTTAATACAAATATTAATACATCGGTTTTAAATATTATATAAAATAATAAATTAAATATCAAAAAATTGAAATTGAAATAAAAACCTTTTTTAATATTTCGAATATTTCTTAAACTCTATCTATCTATTCAAATTCTATTACTATTTTTCTTTTATAAATATTTTTTTTTAATATAATTATATTATAAATTATAATCAAATAAACTTTAATAAATTAGTAATAAAAGTTTATAAAATTTAAGAATATTTATATATTTTTTAGATTATTTAATATAAATTATTTTATAATAATTTGAATCCAATTAGGTTTTATTATTACATTTATAGTACTAGGGCACTTCTATTTGGTCGATAATCATTTTGCACTAAAACTCATCATTTAAATTTATTTAGTTTTAAACAAAATGATATATTTATTGTTGAAATAATTATATCAATTTATTTATTTTTATATTTTCTTTATTAGAAATTATTTATTTTATTTTTAGAAATTTTATATATTATAAAATATTCATTTAATATTTTCAAATTCTAATATATTAGAAATTACAGTTAAAATAAGTGAATTCTCAAGAACTTTTTGATAAAAAAATTTAAAAATATATATTATATTTATTAATTCTTTAAAAAAAAAGAAAAATCTAATTATAAATATTATTCATATATAAATAATTAAATTATTGAATTTATTCTAAATAAAACTATTCAAAAGAATAATAATCTAATTTCTAAAAAGTAATAAAATGGTGTATTTAGATGTATTTTTGAGATCGACCAAATAGAAGTACACAGTTGCTATATAACTGAAATAATAAAATCTAAGAATTCAATCTTATTAATATAAAAGATATATTTTTTCAATTTTATATAAAGTTTATATTCAAAAAATTATATAAAGATTCTTTAGATATTTACTATATATAATTTAGTTTTTAAAATATTTTATATAGATATTATTCATTAGATCTATCATTATTTGATTTATATATATTCAAAATATAGTCAAAATATTAATTAAATTGAAAAATATTATTTTATATTTATATTAATTATATTATATATAAAATATTATTTTTAATTTATTTTCTATTTAAATAGAAATATAATAATATATATATTTTAGATTTAATTTAGTGAATATAATATGTTATTTAAAATAATCTAAAGATTTATTAATAAAAAATAAAAGGATTCTATCATTTTTTATAATTCAATTTAATCCATTATAATCAATATATAATTAATAACCTTTTTCTTTTTTGAAAATAAATATAATTAAAACTTTTATAAAATTATTAGATTATTTTATTTATTCTTTTTTTTTATCTTTTTATAATATTATTGCTTTTAATTCTAAAAAAATATAAATTAGATTTTAAAGAAATATCGAATTAAATTCGAAATTAATATAATATTTTATTAAATAATAATTGAATAAAAGACTATTTTTGTTTTTTGAAAAGATATTCTTTTATTTCTTGAATTCTTTAAAGATAATAAATAAAGTAAATCCAAATATCAAATAATTATTATTAATTTTTTTAAATAATTCTCTTATTTTTTAAAAATATTATAAAAATTTAAGTTTTTTTTTTAAGCTTTTTTGTAAGGATTATCTCTAAATTACTAATTTAAAAACAATATCGAAATAATATTAATTTCCAATCAATATTGAGATTAATTTTTTATAACTATAAGAAATCTAGAATTATATTTATTTGGAATAAATTTAATATTGTTAATATACAGTTATAAATATAAATTCCTTTTTCTTTTTGAATATCTTTTACTTTAATAAGGAATGTATAGTTTCTATGTAATATTATTATAATATTATTTATAAATATAAATAGGATTCCTTTTTTAAAAGATTTTCGATTTTATTTAATATATTTACTTTATTAAATAATATTAATCTATATCTTTGAATTGATAAGATATTAAAATATTATTGATTTATTTCCTATATTAAAATTATTATAATTATAAATATTATTCGTTTTTTCTTTTAAAGATTCAATATTAATAAAATGTTTATTATTATAATTAAATTTAAACATCTTTTGTATAAATAGATTCAAAAAAGTTATTGTTTTTCGGGTAATTAATTTCATTATCATTATTATTATAATATTGATATATTTGGGATTTCTAGTCATTAATAATACAATGTTTTTTTTATTGATATTAAAAGTATTAAATAATCTGGATATAATTTGTATATAATAAATTAATAGAATATCTATTAGTTTTATTCGGAATATATTGTAAGATTTGATTTGATTCTTAGATTTTATTATTTATAGTTATAATTCTATTAGCTTTTTAATAAAGATATTTACAAGGGTTTCTATTCTGATTTAATAATTAATTATATTTTCAAATATATTGCGATTCATTTTTTTTAAAATAATTTATTTGTGGCCCCTGCTCACCGCATATGTAACGCTTTTTCAGCTAAAATATGAGATTATTCAACTTTCTATACCCTGGTTTATTTCTTATTATAAGAGACAAATTAGGTTTTTTCAAAAAAAAGTTATTTAATTAATCAAATTTTATGAAAAAATGAATAAAATATTTTTTTCTAATTTTTGAAATAGGATTTGAAAGGGTTAAAGTTAAAAATTCTAAATTTGGATGAAAACTCGCTTGTTTTATATGGGGAAAACGTTACATGTTAGAATTTTTGAAAAAATTCGATTTCATTATTATATAACTATTTAACAAAAATGATAAAAAATATTTCGAATAATTCGAATAATTTTGATTTCAATTACTTATTATTTTCAATTTTTTAAAAAAGAAAATATGAAGATTTGAATGAAATATTCAATATAATAATTTGAATGGGAAAACCTCATTTTGCAGGGAATTTGTTACATTTGTCACAGAGGTGCGGTGAGCAGGAGCTAGAACTCTTACATTCCGATAATTTAAATTCTTATATTTATATAAAATAATCTTAATAAAATAATATTCTCATTCAATTTTATTGAAATCTTAATAAATTTTAATTATCAATATTAAATTAATAATAATAATTTATTCCCAAAAGAATATAATAAATATTATCATTATAACTTTACTAAACATTAATAAATTTGTAAAAGCAAATTAAATTCTTTTGTATTTTTATATTAAATGATTATATATCTATATGACCATATCAAATTTTTTAATTTATATAATTAAACTTTTTGATAGATTATAAATAATATATAAAACTTTCTATTTATTACAGTTTAGTTTTTCCAATTAAATAAAGAGAGGTTTTTTAGAGAAGCTTACAAAATCATTTTAACTTAATATATAATTTTAAACGAAAAGAAAATTCGATTAAATAAGAAATAATTAGATTAAAATTTTCGAAAGTTTTCGAGTAATATTATTAATTCTAGAATAAACCTTATAATGATAATGAAATCAATTAATTGAATTTAATAAATTAATAAAATATGTTTGAAAGTATATTTGTAAGTGGAAATACAAATACCTCAAGCATAATTACCTTCAAAAAAACTTAATATTAGAATTTGAATTTGAATATTAATTAGAATCTAGATTGAAATTTGAATCAGAATTTATATAACGATTTATAAAAAGCAATTGAATAAAAAGTTAAATAAGTAATTGAATAAGGAACTAAACAAAAAACACTTATTCTATTATTTTACTATTCTATTAATAAATATAATAGATATAATAGATATAATAAATATAATAGATATAATAGATATAATAGATATAATAGATATAATAGATATAATAGATATAATAGATATAATAGATATAATAAATATAATAAATATAATAGATATAATAAATATAATAGATATAATAAATATAATAGATATAATAGATATAATAGATATAATAAATATAATAGATATAATAGATATAATAGATATAATAGATATAATAGATATAATAGATATAATAGATATAATAGATATAATAGATATAATAGATATAATAGATATAATAAATATAATAACTCTAGCGTAGCGAGGAACAAGGGCTTAATAATTAGCCCCTATATATATTATATAATTAGAATTAGAATTAGAATTTAAGTTTGAGTTTATATGCTATATTAGTACTAGCCATCGAAGGAAAAGAATTTAAAGTCTACGAATTCATAGGGTTTTAAAATTATTATAACAATTAAAAAGAAAAAATAAACTTTTACAAATTGATAAACTGAAATTTTTTTTTCCTGATAACTAATATATTTATTTTATATAATTTTGAATTATTATTATTAATCCTTTTAGAAACAACTATATATCAAATAATATTTTAAAAATTCAGAATTCTATTTATTGATAATCTAATAACACTAGAAAATAGAATATATTTAATTGAAATCGAAATTAGATTGATTCTTTATATACTTTTTAATTATCTATTACTACTACTTATAGTTTTTCATTGAAATAATTTGAATAATTATATGAAATTTATAACCCTATTTATTAATTTGTTTATAAAAAATAATTCTTTTTAATTCATAATATAATTAATAACAAATACAAGAGAATCCTTTTTATAAATTATTCCATTTACTCATTTCATAAATATATTATATCTGAATATCTTATTAGTTTTCTTAATTTATTCATTATTTCATTATTTTTAAATAAACAACAATTGATATTTAATTTTAATATTCAAATATTTATATATTAATATTCAAATATTTATATTCAAGTATAAATTAAGCTTCACTTTAATATTATTATGAATAAACCCAATGATTTCTTCAAAGTTATAAATATTGAAATAAAATGGAAAATATTTTATTCTTATTAATTAATTAATTGCTATTATAATAATATTAAAATAAAAGTTTTTGAAGAACTGAATATATAATGATATTTACTAAGATATTCTCTTAAAGTTTTTATAGAACAATAAATAAATAAAGAATTTTCTTTTGATTTTTATAATTTAAAATAATATGATAATAATAATAAGAATTTCAGATCTGTTATATAATAAAGTTATAATGATTAGGTTATTAATAATTTTGAAATGATAATTTGAAGGTTTAAATATTACATAATTATTTAATAATAGGAGATTTATAATATAAATACAATAAATAGACTTTTAGGAGATAATAATTAAGAAAATATAATCTCTTTTTGTAATAAAATAGATTATCATTATCAATATAACTCACGAAATTATATTTTTAATGTTTTAGGGATTATTTTTAGATGTATTTCGGAATAGATATAGATATAGTATCGAATTAATAGTTTTTATAGAATAAAACAAGTAGAATAATAAAGAGAATTAAAAGATTTTTCTAAGTTTTTAATAATATTATAGGATTGAGCATAGGTAGAACAGAGGGAACTATAGATTCTATAACTTTACTTTGTTTTAGCAAAGTTATAATAGATTTGAAATTTATATAATCGACGATAGTTATGAGATGAATATTTATTTATTGTTATTCGAATATTATCTAGATATATTTAGATATTATTTATTTCTATAATGAAGCCTAAAACATGATTTCGAATTTCAGTAATTTATTTTTTTGAATTTAATAAATAAACTAAGTTCTTTAAATACTTAAGAATTCTTTGAAATATAATGGTAGATATATTTCATTTATAAGTAACGATATAATAGAGTATTATTTATATAAATAACATAGCATATATTCAAACATTCTTTTCGAAATCATTAATAAATCTTTAGAAGATTAAAGATATCTCTATTAATTTAAATAATATAATTAGGAATTTAAAACATTAAATTAAACATAGAATATAATTAGATATGTCTGTTTTATTATTATTTTTATTATTAAAGATAAATATAATAACAATATTATTAAAATATCATATTTCCTTTACATTATTTAGAGATATTTTATCGATAATAAAAGATATTGATATTTAACAAATAGATTATTTAATATATAATAGTTTTATATAAAATTAAAGAGCTTTATTAGCTTTTTAATAAACAGAATAAATAATATAATAAGAAAAAGATCCAATCAAATAAATTCCTTTTTAGGATAGAAATTTCAATTAATATTTTAGAGTTTCTATTTTCATATAAATTAAAGGATATAAAATACTAAGTTGTAGAATAGTATTTTCTTCAAATTGAATTTTGCAATTATAAGATCAATAAAGATAATTTGATTTTAAAAGAAAAAGATTTTCCAATTTCGAAACTTGAACAATAAATTTTTTGAAACAAATATTTTTTAGTATTCAAACTATTTGTTTTCTGAATTAAATTATTTTTAATATAATAAGATAATAAACTAATAAAATTGTTAATTTTAAGTTCTATATAGATATAAAATGTTATTTTATTTCCAGATAGGATATTTTCATTGAATTCTTTAATTTTGAAAGAAATAGATAATTTATAATATAAATTTATTATTATTATTAGCTAATTCGATAATATTCAAATAACTTAATCTTTCTTTGATTATAAACTTTGTTCTTATTTAGGCTTTAAATCTATATCATTTTAAAATGCTATAAATTTTCAAATTCACTATTAAAATAGAAGTAATCTTTAAATTTATTATTAATTAAATCTAAAGGATTTGTAGAAGTAAATTATGTTTTTTGTATTTTTATATTATGTAATTATATATCTATATAAATATATTAAATTTGTTAATTAATATATATTTAGAATCTTTTTGAATAGGTTATAAGTAATTTATAAAAAAAATTATTAATTGAAATTTAATTATTTTGATCAAATAAAAAGAAAAGCTTTATGAAATTATTTTAATTTATAACAAGTATATACTTCTATTTAATCAATTTCAAAAATATATCAAAATGAGTTATTTTACTAATTTTGAAAAATTAGATTATTATTATATTGAAAATAAATAATTTAATGTTTTATGTATTATAATATTAAAAATAAGACTGTTTTTTTTAAAAAAAAATTAAAAGATATAATAGATATTTTTGATATTTGTTATTAAAATGTTCTTTAAAATTCGCTAATTTTAATTGTAATTTCTAATATTTTATAGCTTTTAATCTTTAAATGAATATCTTATAATATAAATATTTTTTTAAAAACAATGTTATTTTTTATCAAATTGTTATGTGCATGAAAACAACCAATAGAAGTTGTAAGCTTTACCACTAAGCTATGCATGCAATCTGACCTTAAAAGGCATAATGTCAGGGATTGAAGTCCTGACAGCTTACTACTATATATATATCCTAACACAAATAAAGTATAAAAAAGAATGAATTTATATAACTAATTTTATAATAAATATTTTTTTTAACTGAATATATTCATATGATGAGTTTTAGTATAAAATGATTATCGATTAAATAGAAGTACTTTAGTATTATAGTATATAATTTTGAATAAATCAATAAGATAATTAATAAATAAGTAATTGAATTGAGGTAATTAAAAAACTTTTGATAGTTTAATTAGTCTTAGAATAGATTTTATAATAATAATGAAATTAATTAATTGAATTGAAAGAATTAAAAAGAGTGTTTTTCAAAATACATTTATTGGTAGAAGAATTAATGAATATTTGAGATATAATTATTTTAAATGTTTTTCGATATTAGAGTTCTATTAGAAAATCTAATTTAAATTAGAATTTAGATTCAAATCTGAATTAAAATCTGAATTGAAATCTGAATTAAAATCTGAATTGAAATCTGAATCGAAATCTGAATTGAAATCTGAATTAGAATTTAGAAAAAGAAACTAAAAAAGAAACTAAAAGAGAAATCATTATTCTATTGTTCTATTATTTACAAAATAACAGTTCTATTATTTAAATAAAAATAAAACAAAATAAATAAAATAATAAGGATAAATAAGATAATAAGAGTAATAAGAATAATAAGAATATTTAATTTCATAATTTAAATTTGAATATAATAAGAATCGAAAATTTAAAGGCTAACCTCTATATATAATATTACATTATAATAATATTAGAATTAAAATTAAAATTAGTATTAGTATTAGAATCAATATTGGAATTTATTTATTGTATTTTATATTAGAATAGTATTTATTATATAAAAAAAGAATTTAAAATCTATAAATTTATAATATTCATAATTATTATAATAATTGAAAAGAAAAAAGAACTTTTACAAATCTATAAATTGAAAATTTCTTTTTTTCCAATAATTAGTATTTAAAGAATATTGATATCTATTATCTTTTTATTTAATAATCTAATTTAATTAAATAATAAGATTATTGAAATAATATGTTTCTAGAAGAAATGAAATTGTAAGAATCTCAAATGTTTTAATGTATAAAAATTTAATTTTAATTTATAAGTTTTAATAAAAGTTGATTCAATATTGTAAATTAATTTATTATATTCTATATTTGATATTCCTTTTGATAAATAAAGAAATCTATTATTATTATTGATTAAAATAAATAATTGGAATAATTCAAAGTTATGAAAATTTTGAAATTATATTAAAAGTGAAGAAAGAGGCTATAGAAATTTTTATTTGAAAGATATTATTTGATAAATTGAATATAATATATTAATATAAGAGTTTATGAATTACTTCAAAAAAATAAGAATTTATTAATAGCTTTCATTATTGATATTTTGATAAACTTAATCTAAAATAATTCATTTAATTAATTTAAATTATAATTTGAAACTCTTATTTATTTGATTTAATAATTCAATTAATTATTTATATTCTCTAATACTACTATAATTTTTAATTAAAAATAATGTAATATATATATTTTTCAAAATGTTGAAATAAGATTCTATATAAAAATTATTTTATTATAACTGATTATATAATCAAATTATATAATTATTATTTCAAAAAAGCTTTTAATTTGATATAACCTAAAATAGAATAAAGAAAATTCATTTTTTCTTAATTCGTTTATTAATTTAATAGAATTAATGAATATTAAATCAAATAAAGAATATAAAAAAAGATTTATTTTAAAAAAAAATTGGATTAGAAAAAAGACCTAAAAAAAAATAATTAAAATAGAAAATGAAATTAATGACAAAAAGTATAAAATAAAATCTTTTCCTTTCAAATATAGGATAAAATAATAAATATTATATTATTTATATAATCAATATAGTTATTAATCAAAGCTAGCTTTTTAAAATGAATTAAATGTTATTCTGATTTATCTATATTTATTATTAATCTATAATTATTAATAAATTATAAACTTAGAAAGTTATATATATAATTAAAAGAAATATATATATATTAAAGAAAAACAAAAAAAGAATAAAAAGGATTAAAAAACAATAAATTTTATATTTAAAAACTAAGTATATAAAGAAATTTATTTGATTCAGATAGTTTATATATTAATGTAAATTTATATTAATCCCAATTTTCTATTTAAATTTTAAGTAAATATATATATATATATATATATCTTTGTTATATTCTTAAAAGAAAGTGGTGTATATATTATTATTATGTATTATTGAATATAATAAAGCTATATTTTATCTTTTAATGAAAGGTATAAAACTTTTTATTGACTCTAATATATATTCGTGAATTCTATATATATTAAAAATATATATTATTGATTTTTATATATATCTGTAAACTCTATATATATTAAATATATATATCATTAATTCTTATATATATTTACGAATTCTATATATATCGAATATATATATTGTTAATTCTTATATATATATATATAAATCCTATAAATATCTAATTTATATATCGTTGATTATTTTATATATTTATAAATCTTATATATATATAATTGATTAAAGATTTTTCTAATTATTTAATAAAAAGATATATTAGAATGTTAGATAATAAAGAATATAATATTATTTAATATAAAAAAAAGTCAAAGTAAATCAAATTATCTATATCATTATATTATCTCTTTAATATGAATTAAGTATTATTTAATAGCTTAAAAGATCAAAAGTTAAGTTTAATTAGATTTATTAAATATATCAAGTTCTATAATAGTAATAGTAAATTTATAATCGATTTGATCTATATAGCTATAATAAAATTATATAATATATTTCTATCTGATTTGAATTGAATAAAATAAATAAAAATATATTTTAAAAAAAACATTAATAAAGAATTTTAATAACTTTTTAAGCAATCTTTTCAAATTCTTTAAATTGTTTATAAAATTGATTTATTTTATTTAAAATTCTTTTATTTAAACATGTTCTAATGAAACTATAAAAATCTTATATTTTTTATTTTGTTATAATAATTCTCCTCTCTTCATTTAATTTTTTTTGAAATATTAAAAAAGTCAAAATTAATAATAATTTTTTTTCAAAAGAAATATTTTTAATTTTTTAATTTTTGATTTATTATCCATCAATTCTTTTTTATAATATATTAATAATATATACTTTCCTTCTAAAGTTTATTATTCTTGATTTCTTTTTATTCTATTAATATTATTTTATTCATAAAAGAATTTAGTTCTATAAAATGAAATATAATAATTATATACTTGATTATAATTTATATTTGATATATTGGAATTTGAGTAAGAATAAAATAATAGATATACTAATATTAGAATGTTACTATTTTAGATAATATTTATTTTATATTAAAAAATCATTATCCCTTTTGCTATAATTGATAGTATATTATATATTATATATAATAATGATTATTGAAATTAATATTTTATAATAATAATATATACTAATAAAGATTTTCTTGGAAAAACCTATTGATTTTTATCATATTTAAAATAGAATATTATTTTCTATCCTCTCTCGAAATTATTAAATTGATATTTACTTAAATTAAAAAAATTATTATTATTAATATTTGGAAAAGGAATCTAATATGTATATACTAGAATTACTAATATTATATTATTATTAATAGATTTATTATATTAAACATAATTTTGAAAAAATTAAATGATAGATTTTTATAATAATTTAAGTTTTTTAATATTTAGGGATTTTGTAAAGAGATTTTAATTATAAAAAAGAGGTTTTAAAATATGAAAAAATGTAAAATAAAAACTTTTTAAAAAGTCTTGCTTTTTTCAAAAAAAATAATTCAAAAGATATATTAATATATATAATAATTAATATTCTATTGATATATTTATAATTATTTTATATAAATAGAAAGAAAAATTGTATCTTTCATTTCATAATAACATATTAATTTCAATATATAATATTTTATATTAATATATAATATTATTATAAGAATATTAATTTTAATATTATTTTATATAATAAATAATATACTATTAATTATAATTAAAAGAATAATAACTTTTAAAATATTGAGTGTATACTATTAAAAACAATAATATTTTAATATTATTATATTTATTATTCCATTCCATTCAATTACTCAATTCTATAATATAACTTTGTTTCTTATATTAATAAAATTATATAATAGACTTCAATATAATTGTATTCCTTATATTAATAAAAAAATTAATAAATTAATAAAAGAGAATAATAAATTTAAAAGGAAATTATATATTATTAATATATATTGAAAAAAAATATAAATTTTATAAATAATAAATGAAAAAGATTATAATAAAATAATAATCTTTCAAAGAGAATTTGAAAAATAAAAAAATAACAATAAATCTTTAAAAGGAATGCAACATTATAACTAATTATAACTTTTATAATATTTTGAAAAAAATTGAATAAAAGAAAAGTGATTATTATAGCAAAATAAATAATATAGAGTTTTTATAAACATATCAAAAAGATTCACAAATGAAAAATCTTTAAATAAAATAAATATATAATATAAATAATTCAAAAGATTTGAAAAAGATTGTTTAAAAGATTGCTTAGAGATTTTAATAGATAGGTTTAGAAAGAAATAGATTTTATTCTTTTCTTTATCTACCTTATTCAATTAGAATTATATATAAATATATTATATAATCTTAATATAACTGATTAGACCGAATTGATTATGAATTTACTACTACTACTATGTTTGTATTAAATATATTATAAATATTTCAAAAGGATTAATGTCTTTCTTTATTTATACAAAATTATTATAAATATGTTAATGAATTTTTAATCTTCATATTAATATATTTTTTAGAGGTTTTTTAAAAGTTTTTATTTTTTGTTTCTTTATATTTAAAAATCTTTTTCTTTATAATTAAAATCTTTTTATAAAGTCTTTGAATATTGAGAAACTTAAATTATTACAGAAAATCTATAATTTAATTTCCTTTATCAATTATATTTAATAGAATAAATTCATTATTAATAAAATTAGTATAAATATAAATATATTGAATTTCTCTTTTCAATATCTATAACAATATTTTTTTTGTTTGAATAAATAATCATTCAGTGATTATAAAGAAAAAAAAGGCTTTTTGTTTCGAATATAATAGAATTAATGAGTTTTTCCAAGAAAAGATTTTCTTGATTTTTCTGTGTTCATTCTTAAGTTCTATTTATAATTTAATCATATATTATTATTATAATATGAAAACTATTGATAGGAATCTTAGTTTTATCAGTAAAAAAGTCTAGTTATTAGATTATATTAAAAATGTTTTTATATTAAAAGAATTAAATTCTAATCCAAATTTTATTCAATTTGAAGATTAAAATGTTAATTCAATATATAGATTAATAAGAAGAGAGATATATCGACTAAATATGTATTTGATATTTATATTATAGAATATCAAATATACTATAATATAAATCTAAATTTCTATTTCTTTAAACTATTAATTCTTTTAATCTTTTTATATAAATTTATAATTTTAAGATTAAATCCAGTTGAATATATAAAATTAGATCCTT
Source organism: Botryotinia globosa (assembly GCA_014898425.1). Taxonomy (NCBI): domain Eukaryota; kingdom Fungi; phylum Ascomycota; class Leotiomycetes; order Helotiales; family Sclerotiniaceae; genus Botryotinia; species Botryotinia globosa. The sequence goes on along the minus strand of RCSZ01000027.1, from coordinate 194,548 downwards.
GAAAGCTATATATATAATAAATTTAGATTAAGAGGTGATTACTCAGAATCAATAATTTATATTAATTAAACTTAAAAACTCGAATATAAAATATAACTTTATTATATTTCGGTAAAGTTAGGAAGCATTTTGATTTTATAGTATTTATTATATTATAATAAAAGTATTTGTGAATAAAATAAATATAAATCGATGAAAGAAATATATAGATTCTAAATTGAACGATTGTTTTAATTATATATAATGATATAGTAAGGTTATTCTTTTTTTAGAAGCTAAATAGTTTAATGTTCTATATAAATTATCTAGATAAAGATTTCGAAAGAATATATTATTTAGTCTAAATGATTCTTTCAATTGTTTTAAATTATAAAAAACTAAAAAAGATTTAACAGATTCGACAAAGAATTTTTGAATGAATTTTTGAAGGAATTTTTGAAGGAATTTTTGAAAGAATTTTTGAAAGAATTTTTGAAGAATCTAGAATAAATAGTTTTATAGAGTCTAATAGAATTATTAAATTATAAAATATTATGTCAAATTATATGTCTTATGATGAAAAAAGATATTTAAAACAAAGTATTTTCAAAAAATATTTAGAATTATATAATGAAGATTATAAAAGATTCAAAAATTCTAATAATAAGAGTCTAAAAACTAACTTTATAAAAGTACTGAGAAAATCAATAACCTTAAAAAGTCTAATAGAACCTATATAAATAATAATAAAAATAAAAATAAAAATAATAAAAACTCTGATTAAAGACAAAATAAAAATAAAAATAATGAAATTAATTATGAAAATTATAGAAAAAGCTCTAATATCCAAAAAATAAATCAGACCTTCCTTATAGAATTCAATATATCTAGTTTCAAGTATAAAAATAATATTATGATTATATTTGTACTGATAAATTATATTTGTACTAATAAATTATATTAGTAGGTTTAAAAATAATATTATAATAGATTCAGGTGCTATAGAGTATTATTATTTGAATAGAGATTGATTCATAAGAGGTCTATCTCCTTAATAATCTTACTATGCATAAGAATCGAAGTTATATATATACAAAAAATTCCATTCGAAAATTATTAATTTAAAATCAGTTCCAATTTTAATTAACTGATCAATTATAAATCGTTTATAATATTCTTGATAGCAGCTGATAATTAAGATCAGTTTTATATATAAAATCTGATATTCTTAATATTATAATATTATAATATAAAGTCTTTTGAATTAACTTCTTTAAATTAATATAAATTGAATAAAAAAAGAAAAAGTAATTAATATATAGAAAAAGCTAAAAGTTTTTAAATAATATATTTTTTATATCATTAGCTTCAAAACTAGAATTTTTAGAAAAGATTAAAGTTTAAATAATATAGATATAACTAAACTTCATATAATCAATTGAAAAAAGATTATATTGAATATAGTAGATCTATTGTTAATAAAGATTATTTTAATATTATAGTAGTAGTAGTAGGTTCTTGATCGATTCGATCTATATAGTTATACTAAAATGAATGGAAAAAGAAAGTAAAAACCTATTCTTTTTCTAAACTTCTTGTTTAAACTTTTAAACAATTCTTTGAGTGATTCTTTTAAATCTTTTAAGTTTTCTATTTTATTATTAAAATCCCTCTCTTTCTATTAAATTCTTTTTGAAATATCAAAAATGCTATAGTTAATTATAATATTATATTTTTGTGAAAAAAGTATGCTTTTTTTATAATTTTTTGAATTTTTTATAAAAGTTTATTATTTTATTATGATTATTAATTTATTATTTATAGAGTTTATATTCACTTTCTTTTGTTATATATTAGCTATTATATCAAAGGAATTAAATCAATATAAGAAAAACTAATTCTTTTAATAACATTCATATAAGATCTATTATTTTCTTATATAACTAACTCTTTAAATGAAATATAATTAGATATATAAAATCTACAAATATATAGATATTATATCTTTTATATTCCTTTCAAATTAATATGAATTAATGATATAATAAATTATTCAGTTGATTATTTAAATCATTTCTCTATGCTTATTTTTTTATTTCTATTATTAATATTATAATATTCTAAGTGATTATATATAATATTAATTTTAAGTAAACTAATAAATATAATTTGATCAATTTGCTTTTGATATTATAGAAATTTATAATGATATTATTAATATTAATCAATCATATAATTATAAATATGATTATGATAATATAATAAATACTTTTTTTCTTTCCTTTTTTGATAAAACTAAATTTCCAAAAAAAGAAACAAGATTTAAAAGATATAAAATTCAAAAAGAATTTTTAGAATTTTTAGAACTCTCTTTTTAAAAAAAGGATTTAATAATTAAATGGTTTTTAAAAAATTTATATTCAGAATTGTAATTAAATATCATATTAATAATTATTTTCTTTTTAAAAGAATTAAATATATATATATAGGAAATATTAATATATCTTTTCAAAGATAATAATATATGATTTTGTATTTATTTAATATTTTTTATTTAAATATATTGATAAATTAATAATAAATAGTTTTTATAAGATTTTATAATGTTATAAAGTATATATTAATTTCAATAAAAATATTGAGAATATTTTTTTGAAAAAGGTTTTTTATAAGAAATATTATAATCGAATTATAAAATAATTTATAGAATATTAAATTAATGAAATATAATTATTTATATTTATTGAATAAATTGAACTTTTTATTAAATTCAATATAAAACTTTAAGTCAAATTCTTTTGGAAAAAATTTGATAGATCTTTAAATAATAATCCAATTAATTATCTAATCTTACTGAAACTTGATAAAGTTATAGATAATTTCATTATTCCTTTTAATATATATAAGTTTTATATAATTTTGTAGAATTATTCAATGATAATAATAATTTGAATAATTCTAATAATAAAAACGATTAAAATAGTAATAGAAATAGTAATAATAATAGAGGTAATAGAAGTAATAATAGTTTTGATTAGTTTAATTATAAAAATAATAATAAATATAAAAATATTAAGAATTTAAAAATTTAAAAGTTCTATATTTAAAAGATATTATTATAAAGTATGTATATGAATTATAGTGATTATAATAATCTTTTTGATTATACTTTTAGAAATAACTAAAAATTATTATTAAACAAATCTGAATGATTTTTTTGATTTATATTAAACTTTATATTAAATAATAGTCAATAATTTCAAAGAATTTGAATATTAATAAAATATATTTCTTAAATAAAATAATATTATTTTCAAGATTTATATTAAAAGGAATCTAAATATAAATTTTTAAAAAGTATTTAATATAATAATTATAGATTTATTTGTTTTTTGATGTATTATTTTTATAACTATATATAACTTTTAAGTATATTATAATAAGATTCTATTTATATATAATAATATTCTAAAATATTATTTTGTAATATATAATCTTTATATAAATATTTCAAATCCAATTAGTTAGATTAAATAGATTATGGATTTTTATGAAAAGAAATTTCGAAAAAAATAAATCAATTAAAACGTTTTTTATAAATCAATATTTTTATGATAATAAATCTTTAAATTCTTTAAATTTTTTTTTCAAAAATCTTATATAAACATATTAATAAATAATTCTTTTTTATTATATTCAATAAAAACAAATATAATTATTGTTTCTTTAATTATAAGGAGAAGAACTATAGATACTAAAAAAAAAAAAAAAAAAAACCAATTCAAAACAAATTATTATATTGAATATAATGATCTTGATAATAAAGACTTTATATAATAATAGAATCAATTCCTTATTAATATTAAATACAAAGACAATTGAAATAATAATGATAATTATTAGAATTTTATTAATCAAAATTTCTTTAATATAAATAATTCTAATAACGTTTTTTACATATTTTTTATATTAATAGATATTCATAATAACTTTTCAATGACAATTAATTTTAGATATATGATAAGTATGGATAAATTAATAATAAAAGTATTTATTGTAAATAATGAAAAATATTATGAAAATAAACTTTTGGGAATTATGATTGATATATGTATAATCTGAAAATATATTATTAAATATGATTAATATTTGGTATAAAAAAGATTAAGAATGTTAAGTATAATTGAATTATTATTAATTGAATAAAGATTTAATATAAAGTTAAAGTAATTAATTCTATTAGTTTTTTTTTAAAAAAATTTATTCAATATTATAAAATAAAATATAATAAAAATTAATATTCTATTATTATTTCATTTAAGAAATAGATAAATTTAAGTTTAAATATAATAATCTTTATAATATTATTATTATATTGAAAAGTATTTATATTTTTTATTAACGATTTGATTATATATTTTTATTTTAAAATATCAATATTTAAAAATTGATTGATTAGTTTAGTAATAATAATAAATATTATTTTATAAAAATTAAATTATAATATATATTAATAATTCAACCATTTATTTTTAATTTCAATAAAATATTCAAATATTTAAAATATAAAAATATTTAAAGTAATTAAATAATTTATAAAATTATATTATTATCATTATTAAACTTATAATAGACTATTGAGCAAATTCAAATTCTTTTTATTCAATAAATTTTTGAATTTAATTATATAATATTTATTAATAGATTTAATATCTATAATAATTTTATTTTATATATTATTAATAAAACTATATATTTTCATTTTAAAACGATATTATAATTTTAAATAAATATATTAAATAACAAAAAGAGAATTTTAATAAAAGGAAGAATATATATTATCTAGTTTAGTTTTAGTCAAAAGCATTATTTTCATTAATATCTTTTTTATAAATAATAAAGATTATTTATTTTAAATAGATTAAATAATTATGTTAATCAATAAATATAATAATACTAATGTTTTTATTGATTATTTATTAAATATAAAAGAATTATATATAATATACTAATATTCATATAAATTAGTTCAGAGATTTAATATTAATATAATAATTATTTTTATAATTAATATTATTCTTAATAAAAAATTCAATTAGTTTTATATATTACTTTTAAATCATTATATAATTTATTTATAAAACTAAGAACAACTAATAAAAAAGATTTATAATTAATATTATAATATATTATTCCTATATATAAATAAAAATTACTAAAATAATATAAATTAATGATTTAATTAATCTAGTTAATATAATAACAAAGGTAAAGCTATATTAAGTTTTTATTAATTTGATTATTATAAATAAGATTGATTTTAAGATAATATAATAAATAATTAAAAATTAAAAAAGGAATCAATTTTATTAATACAAAATTTAATGTTTTAATTTACAAATGAAGAATTTAAAAGTTTTATAAATTTATTTTTGTAATTATTATAATTAATATTATGAATAAAAGTTTTGAATATATAAACAAAAGTATTTATTTTAAAGAAATAATTTTAATATAATATAATAATTATTATATTAAAGGGATTGAGTGAATATAAAAAAGTTGGGATTTTTAATAATATTTATACAAAATTTATTATCTTTTTATATAATCAATTCTTTAGATAGAATACAATTAGATATATAGAATTTACAAATATATAAGTTTTATATTTTCTATTTTCTTGAATCAATAGATTATGAATATATTAGTAAAATATTAATATTTATATTAATATATTTTTTCTAAAGTTTTCTTGAAAAAAAGATAAAGTCTTTTAGAAAGGTTTCATTCTTTATTTTTTATTCTCAAAAATATTTGTTTTTATAATTGAAATTCTTTTATAAAGTTTTTAAATATTAAGAAATCTAGATTATTAAAAAAGTTTATAATTTGATCTTCTCTATTCATTGTATTTAATATAATAAAATATTATTGATATCAATAATTTGAATATAAATATATTGAATTCTTCTTTTTAATATTCATACTAACATTCTTTTAATCTAAATAAATAATAATTCAGCAATTATAAAAAGAAATATAAAAAGATTTCCTTTTTTAAATATATTAAAGATTAATGGATTTTTTTAAGAAGCTTTTTTTTTGTTTTTTTGTGTTTTTTAATTTTTAATATTATAACTTTTATAATTCAATAATATAATCAATAATCTAATATAGAAGTAATCCACTTAAATCTAAATAAAATTGAAATCTATTCTAAAATTAAAAAACCCTTAAAAAAATATTATTATAAGATAAATCGATTTCGTTTATAAATTTTAAATAAAATTTCTTTTTTTAGATTCTTATAACTATATTATACTTTTTAAAAATGCAAGGGGTCCGAGTGCTTGTAGGCCTCTGGTAAATTATAAAGAATATGAAATCCTAAAATATATAAATATAATTAATAAAGAATCTAAATAAATTTTAGAATATAGAAATATTCTTACTATTATAAATAATAATAAAATATTTGATTGAATAATAAAATATATTTTATTATTAAAATTATTATTATTTAATATTAAACAGATTATTAAGAAAGATTTAATTAATAAAATATTATCTTTTAAAAGGATTGTAAATATTTAAGTATAGATTTAAATATAAAAACAAATACTAAATAAATTGAAAATACTTTTTATTTGAAATATAATACAAATTATAATTATATAAAGATTAATAATAATAATAATAATAAAGATTTTAAAATAAATCAAATAAATAAATAAATTTTTCTTTGAAAGGATTTAATAATACAAATATAAATAATTTAAATTTAAAGTACAAAAGTTTGAATTATTCGAATAAAAATTTTATTATAAAAATATTAAATTTAAAAAACTCTAAAATAAATTTAAGTCATTATAAAATTTATATATATAATAAAATAATTCAAAATATTAAAATTTAAAAAAAATAACTTGATGGAATGAATTATATAAAGTATATAAATATGTATTATAAAATTTAAATTAACTATTTTCAATATATTCAAAAAGATTATTTGATATTAAATCAATTTTATATTAATATAAAAACTATAAAATTTAATAATATTAAAAGATTTAATTTGAATTAATGAAATTCATTCATTAGAATTTATAAGTTTTATAATTATTTTTAAAATAAAAGAATTAAAAAATTAAATAAATATTTTATTAAAAAGAATATCAATATTTATAAAAAAACAGAAATATATTTATGATTTTATAATTGAATACAATAAAAAGTATAATATATATTTAAAAAAATATTATAATAAATTATGATAAGTCTATTCTTCAAATTATTATATAATAAATTTAATTTAAATAATATCAAAGTTTTAAAATCTTATATATATATATATATCAAAATATAACGAAAAGAGATATAAATAAATTCAATTCTAAAATTAAAAAAATGTTAATAGAATTTGAGTTCTTTAAAAAAATTTATTGAATATTTTAATTGAAAAGAAAATGTAAATATATCAATATATTTCTTTTAAAAGTCTTTTCAAAAAAGATAAAGTTTTTTCAAAAGCTTTTATTCTTAATTGTTTTAAAAATACTTATAATTTTTTCTTTTTATAATTAAACTCGCTTTATAAAATCTTAAAATTTTAAAAGATTCAAATTATTAAAAATATCTATAATTTAATTCCTTTTATTAATTATATTTAATATAATAAATTTATTCTCAATAATATTAATATTAATAGTTTTAATAAAGTTATATTAGATTTCTTTTCCTAATATTGATAATAAAGTTTTTTTAATTTGAATAAATAATAATTCAATAAATACAAAAGAATTGTGAAAAGATTTTCTATTTCAAATATAACAAAATTTAATAGGTTTTTTTAAGAAAATCTTTTCTTTATATTTTTTGTGTTTTTCAATAAAGATATATTATTTCGAAATTATATTTGTATTTATTATAAAGAAGGAATAATTCAATATTTATTTTAATAATCCTGAGTTTAATATATATTTTAAAAAATTATGAAATGTAGATTTTAAATTTACAATATTAAAATACTTCTATTTAATCAACAATTATTCTAAATCAAAATTTATTATTTGAATATATTTAGTTTTAAAAAATATAGTAAATTTATTTATTTTTTATATTTTATTCAAAAAGAAAATCAATTTATTTTGAGAAATTTTTATATATTCTAAAAAATATATATAAAGTTTTTCAATATTAAGATATTAAAAGTTATAATAAAAATGTATGAATTTTAAAAAGAAATTAATAATTAAATTTTAAAAGTATTTATTATAGCTTTTAAATATTTAAAAAAAAATAGATATTATTAATATATAATATATTAAGTTTTTTAATTTCGATATAATAAAGTTATTTTAAAAGAAAATAATCTAATTTTAAAAAAATAATAAAATTATTTAGTTTAATATATTCTTAAAATCGATTAAATAGAAATATATTATTTTTATATATTTATTAAACGAAAATCAATACTATTATTATTATTACTAATACTATTATTTTGAATATAATACTTTTTAATATAATAATAATATCAAATCAAAGTTAAATTAATTAAACTTGTTATTAAATATTATACTAAAAATTATTAAAATATAGTAATAAAGATTTCGAAATAATAGATTTAATAATTACTAATGAGATAAAGCTTTTAAAATAAGATTATATTTCTTTATATATTTATTTATAATGAATAACTTTTTTATTTAATTTAGATTAAATAAGGGTTTCTATAAAAAAATAAAATAGATGATGATTACAAAGTCTTGATATTCTATCCTATATTTAATATAATATAAAGAATTTGATTCCGATTGGAAATTGAAAGCTTTTTAATAATATAATTCATTTCAATTAATAAAAATAATATAAAAACTTATATTTGATAAAATCAAAATTATTTAATATAATATACATAAAAAGTCAAGAAACTCAATAATAATAAAAAATCAATATATCATACAATATACTCAAAAATATATATTATAATTATATATTAATCAAGAACAACTTTCAACTTATCTCATACTATACAAATTATTAATTTTGAAAAAAGATATTAATTCTTTTAATAAATGAATTTAATAACAAATTAATAATTTGAAAAGTAAATTATTGTTTGTTTCATTTAATATAAACTTTTTAAAATTTATTATTGTCGGGATAGGGATCATGTGATCGCACTAGCGCTTGCGCTAGTGCCTCGACACTACAAGTATGAACGTTTCGTAGCCCTAGCTTTTAGAACCTCAAATAATATTATAATAATGTAAACTATAATACTATATTATTTTCACCATTCCTTATAATAATATCAATATTAATCAATGATATTACAAATTAAAAGTCTAATATCTTATTTCAAAAGCAATATAGTTTTAAACTAAGATTAATATTTCTTTAAAAAAATATAAACTCTTATATTAAAACAATATAATTAATATTTACTTTTATATAAATAAAAACTATTAATAATGTAATAATAATTTTTATATATTAAATATTAAAACAATATAATTTAATATTAATCAAAACAAAAGTAATCGATAACATAGTAATAATCCTTAAACTCAACCTTAATTTACATTTTATTTTTCAAAACAATATAACTTAAAAAATAAAAACTTATAATATCAATTTGAATTTAGCAAAAATCTATACAATTATAATTTTATTAATTTTTAATAAAATTATATATATCAATTTATTCAAAAACTTATCTATTATCTATTAATATAACAAAATAACTTTTATATTTATAATTTCTGTAATCCCTTCAAATAGAAAACTATAGAAATACAAATACAATCAAATCAAATATATTATTAATCATTACAACCAATATATTTAATAAATTAATTAGAAAATAGAAAAATCACTCCCTTGATATTAAAAAGAATCTAAATATAAAAGAAATCAGAAGTTTCTGTAAATTCAAATTATATAAATATCAACAATCTATATATTTTGATTAGAAGTTATAATTAGATTATTTTATAATATTCAAATATTGTATATAAAAATATTTTCAAATAATTGATATATATCTTTTATACAAACTTAAATATAAATTATATTTATATAAATTATTTAATATTAAGTATATTATATATATAATTCGATTTATATATATAATTTTAGTTGATATAATTTAATCAAATTATAAAGAGTAAATAGAATAAAAAATTATTAAAATATTTTCAAAAAAAGGTTTTATATTTTGATTAAAAAGTATATAATAAAAAATCGTAAACAAAAATCTATATATTGTTAGAATATATATATAGTAGTAAACTGTCAGAACTTCAATCCCTGATACTATGCCTTTTATAATCAGATTGCGTGTGTAGTATAGTAATAAAGCTTACAACTTCTATTGGTTCCATACGAATTGATTTTATATATATAATAGAGTATCAGGAATTAAAAAATGAATATAGTTTTGAGATCTTTGATTTGGACTTGTTTAATTAGAAATAGATTTTTCTAATAAGAAGTGGGTTAAAGGCGAGGATATATTTGCTTAATGATTGAATATTCTGAATTCATTAATAAAATTGATTATTAATGGTAAGGATATAATTAATACAATTGGTGTATTATATATTATATGGTTAATTATATAAATAAATATTCTTTATGATTATTAGCTTTTTTGGGATGAAAAGAATAAAAGAGGGGAGCTTTATTAGGATATATATATAGTAATAAACTGTTAGGATTTCAATTCTTGATATTATGTCTTTTGATCAGATTGTGTGTGTGGTGTAGTAATAAAGTTTACAATTTCTATTTGATTCTATATGAATTGGTTTTATGTATGTAATAGATTTCTTTGGATTATAAAATTTATATATAATCGAGCCTATAGAATTGATTTTTAATAGAGTAATGAATTTAAGATTTTTAGGTTTTAATAGTTTTCGTTTGATATTGATATTCTTATTTTTATTAATAAAGGATAATATTTATGAATAATTGATTTTTTCTAATATAATATATTAATCAAAATTTAAAGATTCGGGTTAATTAGATCGATTACTAATATAAATTATTTTAGATTTTTATAATAATATATATGTCATGTGCATGGAACTAATTCGTATGAAACCAATAGAAGTTGTAAGCTTTACTACTACGCTACATACACAATCTGATTATAAAAGGTATAATATTAGAAATTGAAGTTCTGATAACTTATTATTATATATATATTCTAATAGAGCTTCTCTCTTTTATTCTTTTCATCCTGAAAAGGCTAATAATTATGGAGATATTTATTTATATAATTAATCATATAATATATAATATAATAATTATATTAGTTATACCCTCACTATTAATAATCAATTATTAATAAATTTAGAATATCTAATTATTAGGCAGATACATTCTTGCCTCTAACTTACTTCTTATTAAGAATATCTATTGTATTCCTAATCAAGCAAGCCTAAATCAGAGATCCCAGAATAGTATTCACTTCTTAATCCCTGATACTCTATTATATGCATGAAATCAATTCATATAGAATTAAATAGAAGTTGTAAGCTTTACCATTATGCTATACACGCAATCTGACTAAAAGGCATAGTATCAGGGATTGAAGTCCTGATAGCTTATTACTATATATATATTCTAATAAAATCCATATCTACTCAATTTATTTGATTTAATTTTGATTTATAAAAAGAATTATTTAATTAATAATTCAATTCTAACTAAAAATAATTTAAATTATCTTTTTAAAATATCAATTCATTATCACTATAATCCCTATTATTATTATAAAAATAATATTATATCAGAGATAATATAATCTCTATACAAAAAATCAAATAATTATACAGAAACCTATTTAATAATAATAATAATTTTATTAAAAATAAAAGAGGAAATAAAGATAATAAAAATAAAAATAAAAATTTTCTATAAAAAAATTATAATAAATACAAAAAAAGCAAAGAAGGAAATAATATATAAAGAAAAAATGATAATGATTTATAATATAATTATAACATTTCAAAAGTTTAATTACAAAAAACCATTAATATTAATCAACTATTAAAAAATCTTACAAAACTTTATAAAAAAACCAACAAATACAATAAACAAAATAATAATTTCACTTATAAATACTCTATTTTTCTTAACAACTGTTAATATATTAATTTATTAAAAGATTTATTATCCAAAACATTTTTCATTATATTTATTAAAATTACACTCGATTTTTATTATATAAATCTTAGAAATATACTAAATACAATATAAAAAATCTATTGGTTAATAAAAATAATATTTAAAAGATTAAAATACAAATGCAATTTTATATAATAATAGAAAAGTATTATATTGAAAAATATAATAACAAATCAAAGAATAATATGAAGTTGATATCTTATTATCTATAATTAATAATAATATAATTTTGTTATTTATATAAAGGATTTAGTTGAATAATGAGAATAAATAAATTATTTTATTAGAAGATTATTAATATATATATATTTGTATAAGTATACTTTCTAATATACTTTTATTCTATAAGAAATATATCAAATCTTTTTGAAGAACTTTAGTTAGCTATTATAATATAAAAACAAATTCATTTTAATAGAATAACAATATTCTATATCAATTATAAATATTAATATAGTTGAAATAAATATAATAAAAGTATTGAATATAATAAACAATATTTATTCAAGCCCTAAATAATAATCAAATGTTTTATTTATAAAAAAAAAGATTAATAATTAATATAATATATTAAAAAAATAGGATAAATTATAATACAAATATAAAAAGTAGTTTCAAAATATTATTCATAATTTCAATAAAAGCTTTGAATAGTTTCTTATCGAATATAAAGGATTTATTAAAGATTTCAATTCTAATATAAATAATAAAATCGCAATCTATTTTATACAATTCGAATTTCAGAATTTATTCAAATAAAATTTATATTCAAATTTTCTCACCCAAAATGGGTTTGTTGAAATAGAAAGATTATAATTTATTTATTTAATAAATCCTTTATATATATTTTAATATATAAGATATAGAATATAATATATATTAACAAATATAATATAAAAGAATTTCAAGGAATTATTGTTGATATAGCTGTAATATAATAATCTATAATAGATTATAAACAATATATGATATTCAAAATGATTATCGAAAATATTCTATTGAATATAGATCGAATAGAAATTATAAATATAATATTTGGAATCAGAAAAACTAAATCAATCAAATCAACTCAATTCAAACTATTATTAAAAACTATTGAATTTTATATTATAAGTATAAAGATATTATTTCTAATATTATTAAAAGATATAGATAGATTTAATATATATTATAATAATATTATTAATATAATTATTATATAAAATATAGAAGTAAACTATTTATATATTTATTGAAATAAATATATAATGCTTTTTTGATATATAAATATATAATAATTTATATAATAAATTATTAATAACAACAAATACTATCTCACTATTATAAAATTATAATATCTATATTATTACTTCGACTATCCTTCTACTTATAAACTCTTATAAATATTATAATAAACTAACTATAATGATATTTCATAAATCGAAATTAATAAATTTATCAAATTCTATTAATACAATTAATAATATAGAAAATGACTAAATCGATTTAAATTCAATTTATAAAACAATATTGATTTCAATCATTTAATTATAATAAATATAATATATATTAATACTAACCCCATTCTATATATTATTAATAAAAGTATACGATTTCAAATAATATAATAATTGAATAATATCATTATGAAATATATTTTCAATATATTTCGAAAATATTAAATAAATATCTATATCAGTTCTTCAAATTAAATTATATATAATATCGAAAAGAATTTCATTAATAAGGAATTTATATAATATACAGCGATTATATTTATAAAGATAAAAAGTATTTCAATAGAAACTTATTAGTTAATTAATATAATTAAATATTATTATATAATTATCAAAAGAGCATATACTATTATTACAAATAAACTAAAAAATTCAATAATAAAAAAGATAATATTACAAATAGCTATAAAAATAATAAATAATATTATAGAATCAAACAAATTAGTTTTAATATTTCTAGTTTTTGGAGTATATCTATAAATATCCGAATTTGATTTATTTGTATCAATAGTTTTATAATAATAAATAATAATCAAAAAAGCAATAATTGAAATTTATAAATTATAAGTTATAAAACAAATTTCTAATGTTTTGAATTAATATAATAGATTATTTATAATAGTTTTATACAATTTATCTATCAATTTGAAAATCTAGGTATAAAGAGAATATAAAAAATGAATAAATCTATATTATTTATTAAAAATAAAGGATAAGATTTGTAATATATAATTGATAAATAATCTAATAGAATTCTATATTATTCAAATCAAAATATATATAAAAAGAATCAAGATCAATTTTAAAATCAATTTCAAAACAAATAATTTGTTGAATCGGTGTATTTAATTATACTGAAATATATAGGCGAAATAACTTTGTCAAAATCTAGCAAAATTAGATTCCTTTTTATTCCAATTATTATTTGCAGTAAAAACTTTGAAATGATTATTATAAATATAAAGAATCTATAGTATTAAAAATATTTGTTTTTTTGAATAATAATTCCTATATTTCGAATCTATTTCTCCAATAATATATATATTTCAGAATCTATAATACTATTTAATCTAATAATATATTTCCCAAATAATAATGAATATATTGAATATTATATAATATCTATTGATATATAAATATCAATAATCTTTATCGAATTAAAATAAAAAGAAATCAATAGATTAATAAAAAATAATGTTTTTCAATTTATAAAACTTGAAAATATATTTATAAATATTAGAATTTTCAATTTATATTTTATTAATAAAATTAAAAACGAGGGAATTAATAAAATATTTCTGAAACTTTGATTAATAATATAAGTATAAAAATATTAAGGAAAAGATATTGTTTTGATATAATTACTTATAATATAATATATTAGCTAATATATTATACTAGTAATAATAATTATACTTCTTAGAAATGAGATAATCATAAGTATTTGTAATATTATATAAGTATATATATAGTCGATATTGAATTTAGTTCAAAAATTCTATATGTAGTCTTTATTAGAAATGGATATTCTAAAAGGTTTTATTCTATAAGTAATATAATTATTATATGGTATTCTAGAAGCAAATAATTATTAGTTTAGTATTTATTATAAATATTATATCAATGCTTTTAAAATAATATAATCAATTCACAATTTATATTTTCTATATATAATTAAGGATAATATAATATTCGATATTATTGAATTATAAATAGACAATATATTTATTATAATTAATAAAGTATTTATAGATTGTAAGTAAATTGAATTTGAAAATATAAATTTTATAATAAAAGAGTATAAAATATTTATATCAGATATATTATTTAAGTTTAATAATAATCTAATTATTCAATAATATAATGATACAATTTATTTTAATTAAAAAAAAATTACAAAAATCTTTATCTAATTAAATCAGAATCATTTAATATGTAAGATATGTATAGTAAGCTAAGAAAGTTAGTAATAATAAAGGATTAATATATTGTATAATATATTCGAGAAGTATATATTATAATTATATATTAATCAAAGACAGTTTTTAATTTATTTTATTTTATATAAATTATTAATCTAAAGAAAGAGGATATCAATTTTTTTAATAAATATATTCAATAATAAATCAATAATTTGGAAAGAGAATTATAATTTATTCTATTTGATATAAATTCTTTCAAATTGATTATATTTATTGATATATTTTTTATTAATAATAAAGATTTGTTTTTTTAGATTGAATATATTATTTTTTTAATAAATAAATAAAACAAAGTTAATATCATCTATTGGTTATTTATCAAATACAAAAAAATTATTAAAAATATATTAATATCAGAATTCTATAATATGATTTTAGATTTTGATATTAATATAATAATTAAAGATATAATAAATTAAATCTTTTCAAATTTTAAGATTTTATTAATTATATATATTAATTTCAAATTATTTTATAATTATCTTATAAAACTTGAAATTATTCATAAAAAGAAATTTATAATTAATATAATAATTATTTGAGAGGTATATAAAAAACAAGAGATTATAAAGATTAAATAGATTGATAAAGAATTTAATTTAGTTAATATAATAACTAAATCTAAATTATATTAAGTTTTATAGGATTTAATTAATAATAATAATATAAGGATTAAGATTATAAAATAAATCGAAAGAGATTAAAAGGATAAACAATTATATAAATAAAAAAGATATTAATTAAAAGAATATAATTTAATAACTTTAAAGAATTATTAATATCAGAATAAAGATTATATATTTATATTAACATTTATACTAATACTTTAGTACTACAAATATAAACATTTCATAACTCTAGTGTTTAAAACCTCAAGTAATATTATAATAATGTAAATTATAGTATTATATTATCTTTATCATTCCTCATGATGATACTAACAATTATATTTATTAACATATTTTCTATTAATAATAAAAATTTGTTCTCTCAAATTCAATATATTATTATTTTAATAGATAAATATGATAAAGTTAATATTATCTATTAATTATTTATTAAATAAAACAGAATTATCAAAGATATATTGATATTAAAACTCTATAATATAATCTTAGATTTCAATATTAATATAATAATCAAATATATAATTAATAAGATTTTCCTAAATTATAACATTCTATTAATCATATATATCGATTCTAAATCACTTTATTAATATCTTACAAAACTCTAAACTATTCATAATAAAAAGTTAATAATTAATACAATAATAATTTAAAAGATATATAAAAATCAAAAGATTATAAAAATCAAGTAGATTAATAAAGAATCTAATTCAATTAATACAATAATCAAATCAAAACTATATCAAACCTTCAAGGATTTGATCAATAATAATATCATAAAAATTAAAATTATAAAACAAATTAAAAGAATTTAGAAAAATAAATAGTTATATAGATAAAAAAAATATTAATTAAACAAATATAATCTAATAACTTTAGAAAGTTATTAGTAATAGAATAGAAACTATATAAATAGACTAGTATTTATATTAATATCTTAATATTATAATAAAAATATATTATAGTTCTAGCTTTTAGAATCTCAAATAATATTATAATAGTATAAACTATAATATTTTATTGTCTTTATCATCCCTATAATAATATCAATCATTTTATTTCAGATCAATATAACATCCCAAAATCGAGATATCTTTATATTTTCGATTTTATTATATAGAATTAACTCTTTACATTTTCTATAAACCCTTTTATTTGATTTAATAATTATTTTTGTAATAATGTTATTAAATAACAGATTTATAATTTCAAATTATTTTTTACAATTATTAAATCTTAAATTTATGTATTTATTAGATTTATAATTTCTATTCAATTTCAATCAATTCTATATAATTAAAAAAAAAGAAATAAAATGAATATTCAAATATTTCTTTCTTTTGAAATCGATTATTATAATTAAAATATCATTTCGAATATATTAAATATTATTAAAAAACAATTTGATATTTTTGAATACAATATAAAAAGGAAATATATAATTATTATAAACTTTACAATATTATTCAATACCTTTATAATATTTTATATAAATATATCTAATATAGTTTTTGTAAAGGAATTCATTGGTTTTATAATTAATTTTATAATTATTATTATTTTTATCAATATTATTATTCTTTTTATATTTTTTGATATTTATATTTAATTTTTTGTTTATATTATATTTATTATTGGTTTTAAGATTTTTATAAAAGTAATCAAATCTGATAGTATAAATAATATTAAAAACAATATATTTGTTAAATCTAAAAACATATAATTCGAAAAAATCTTTTATAGTTTTATATCAGAAAGAAATTCTATTTCGAATTATATTCAATATTAGAATCAAAGATTACTTATTAAATACAAGTCTTTAGCCTTATTCAATCAATTCTTTATCTTTATTTTTTAATAATGATTTATAAAAATCATTTAAGATTTCTTTTTGATTAATATTCTAATAGTCTCGTTTATTATTATAGGCTGGATTATTATTTCTATATTTAATAATATTTGCGATCTATTTTATAATAAATATAATTAAAAAAAATATTACAAATATTAAATACTATATCCCTAATTATTCCAAAAATCTAATATAACTATATAATCACAGAAATCCCTATTTTCTTTATAAATCTAAATAATAGAGTAATTATAATAGACAAAGCTTTAATCTTCAATAAAGCTTTTATATAAATGAAAAAATATTTAGTTATTATCAAATCCTTTAATTATAAAATTAATCAATACTTTGACAAAATTATTTGGATTATTTATTTATCAAAATAATCTATTTTTTATTTTTTTCAATATTAATGGTTCTTTTAGATTAATTGAGCAAAAATATATTATAATTAGATATAATCCAGGTTGCTAAGAATTTTTTTTTATAGGTATATCCAACTTTTTTTCTACATCTATTATGGTTATTGAATAAATGTATATAAGAAATTAATAGATACTAATTATACAGCATTATTCAAATATATCAATTATTATAATTTATTCAAAATTAAATATAACAAATACTTTGTTACCCCTTAATACAAGAATGATATTATAATATTCTTTATTAAAAATGAATTCAAAAC
Source organism: Botryotinia globosa (assembly GCA_014898425.1). NCBI lineage: Eukaryota > Fungi > Ascomycota > Leotiomycetes > Helotiales > Sclerotiniaceae > Botryotinia > Botryotinia globosa. Next base: position 175,718 of record RCSZ01000027.1, on the reverse strand, counting down.
TATTTGAAAAATAGAAAAGATTTAGTATAAAATAGCTAATATATTTATTGAAATTCTCAAAACAGACATACCTAATGTTTTTGTAATTATAGAATCTATTAATAAATTTAAATATAGTATTATTATTATTCAATATAAATAGACTAGATTTATCTCTATTATTAATCAAACTCTAGTTTGAAATCAAATATAAGTTTTTATAATTGTAATTTAGATATCTATTTTTCTTTAAATAAGAGCTTTTAGATTGTATTCAAAAATAAACAAAGGAAAGAATAAGAATATTCTTTATTATATATAAAACCTCAATGAATTTAATATATTCAATTCCAAAAATATATTTAGTTAATATCAATATAATATGATAGATTTTGTAATAGAATTTGCAATTAATGAATCTGATAATGTAATTTCTAGATCTATTAAATCAATATTAGTAAAAGCATTTTTGTATACATAGCAATTCTTATTATTTTTAATATTTAATGAATTGATATTATTCATATTCAGAAACTTTGGATAACTATTAATATATAAATATAAAATTATTCAAATTATAATTATTATATTCTAATAGATTCCTAGGATTTTTAAAATCCTGAAAAATCAGATTATTTTTAGATTATAATATATATATATATATATATATAAACGCTGGTCTATATATATAACAATATTATCCTATATATAATAAAAACCTTTTTTAGATTAATATGAATAGGAATGTTATATTTAATTTATATTCTTAATGAAGTAATAATGAGATAATGGATTATATATTTTATTTTATTTTATTATTTCAATATTTAATAAAAAGCAAATTTAATATCTAGTATTATATATTCAAACCAAAAATATAATTCAAGTATAAAGACTCGAATTTAATATATTAATTTAATAATAATAGTATAAACTTTATTAATGTTTTTAACAAGCCTATATACAAAACTAACCATATTATTGATCTCACCTTCTCAAAGATTTTTTTTATTAATATTACTATTAAAGAAATTATACATAATAACTCAAATTACAAAATACAAATCACTATTATCCTAGAATATAATATAACCCTATTAAAACAATACCATTATAGAATTCTAAAAATAAAGCTAGGAAAACTCTTTGATTTAATATATATCGGCATAACCTGCTTTCCTAATCCCCTTTCTTTTATAAATAAAATAGCAATCAAGATATATATATAGCTAATTTTATTATAATAATAAATATCACTATTTATACAATCAATAAACCTAATAGAGAAAATGATAAAGCTATATTATAATCAATGTTTAAATATAAAAAAATATATCAAAATCATTTTTGTGAATATAATATTTTAAATAAAAATATCCCTCAAATAATTTGAAATTTTTATAACATAATCCAATGAATAAAATACAAATATTAAAAAAATATTATAAATGAAATCAAAAACAACAAAAAGCTTTATAAAATTATTAACTAATACAAACTAAAGTTTAATCTAAAGTTATTCTTATTATATATTAATAAAAACCTGATTAAAAATATTATAGAAAAGATTAAAACTCTATATAAAAAGATTCTTAATCATTTCAATACTTTCAATAATCTTGAATATAATTCTCTTAAAAATTGAAATGAATCGAATATTCTAGAATAATCCCAATCTATCTCAATAAAAAAGATTAAATACAATATCATTGAAATCTCTAATACCTTATTAAATATTGATTACATTACAATATAAATACTTAAGATTTGTTAATTAATAATTAATAATACTTTATATAAACTCTACAATTAATACCTAATATTCAATATCTTCCTACAAATTAAAAAATTTATTAAAATAATTATACTCTTCAAAATCAAAAAAAAAATCCTTTATTTGCTTTTAATAACCAATTACATTTATTTCCTATATTTCAAAAGATTTAAAAAGAATTATAACCTATTATTTAATATAAACCATACTAACTAATAATGTTTTTAGCTTTTAATACAAAAAACCCCTTTTTAAAAGAATTATTATAAATCTAATTATTTGCTTTATATACAATAAAAAACTACCTTTTCTTAAAAACTAAAAATTATTATAATCATTATAAATATTGAAAATATCTTTAATATATTTCTAAAATGAAAACCATTGAAAAAAATAATTAAATAAAATTAATCCTTAACCTTCCTGAAACTAATCGAATCCTTTCTTATTAATTGATATATTTGAATTTATTTAAAAAATTCAGTTATCTTTAATCATAAGATTGAATATAGAATATTTCAAAACTTTTCCTTTTTTTCAGTTTTATATATATTATATCTGATTGAACTTATATTACAAAATATAAAATTATATTTCGAATATATTAATAACTTTTGTTTACTTCAAATTTTTTAGTTCCTAAATTTCAATATTTTTATTTTAATAAATAATATAAAGAAAATCTTTGAATAAAATAATATTAGTAAAATTACTTTTGTCCCTAAGAAACTCAAAATAATTCATTTTATTAAAAAGAAAAGAGATTACACTTTCCTTTATATTATTAATAAAAAGCTTATTATTATATTAATTATTATAATTGAAAATTAAATATAATTTATTTTAAAATAATTCGAAATTCAATTCAATAGAAAACTCTTTTTTAAAAGATATATTGCTATAGGAATTTTTAAAGCTTGAATAATAATATATTATATTCGTAGTTTTATAAAAATAATTAATAACCCTTCAACCTTAATTCTATATAAAACTATTATTACCTATATCATTTCTTTTCTTATATATAGAATTAAAATATAGTTTGATAATAAAATGAAACCATTTTATGTTCAATATATTATTCATAACCTTACCATCTCCTTTCGAATAAACTAATATATCAATCTATTAAAACAAATATTTATTCTAATATTTAAAAATATATTTCCAATTTAAAAGATTATTCTAATAACTATTTTCTTTAAAAATAAAGATATTCTATTTATAAATATAATACTAAATAAAACTAAGTTTTATTTTATTTTATATATTCAATTAATAGATATCTTTTATTCTATAATTTATTAAATTATATTTCTTTTTATTATTAAGGATAAAAATATTGATTAATAATAAAAATTTAAAACCAAAATTTAATGTTTAGAGATAATTATATAAACAAGGGAATTTACCTATAGGGAATTTATTTCAAGGAAATAATCCTAATACAAAGGCTATTATATTAAAGGGATTAAGCGGATACAAAAGAAATTAGTTTTTTTAATAGTGTCTATATAAAACCTATTACTTTTTTATTTAATTAGCTTTTTAGATAGAATATAATTAGATATATAGGATTTGTATTATATATAAATACTACATCTTTTGTATTCTTTTCGAATCAATATTAATTAATAATATTATAAATTTAAACTAATTATTCAAAAGCCCTTTTTTCTTACTTTTATTTTTTCATTTTCACTATATATAGTATTAACTTTAAAAAAGCCAACAAACAATTCGAATAATTTAAATTTGAATAATTTATTTCTTAGATTATAGAAGTCTTTTATAACACTATTAATATAAATCTATTTTAAAAGTTTATACTTGATTATAATAATATAACAAATGTCCCTTTTTTCATTTCCATAGAGAAAGATATAGTTCAGAAGAAAAAAAATTCAAGAGATATAAAATTCAAAAAAAACTCTAAAATTATTTCTTTTTAAAAAACTTTTTTATAATTAAATAATTTTTTCAAAGATTTATATTCAAAATTATAATCAAATATTATTTTGATAATAATTTTGATAATTATTTTCTTTATAAAACAATTATATATTCGAATACAAAAATTATTAATGTATTTCTTTAGAAGATAGTTGTATATAATTTCGATTTTATTTGATGATATTTTTTTAGGGATATTGAAAAATTAATACTATATAGTTTTTGCAAGGTTTTATAATATCATAAAATATACATTGATTTTAATATAAAGATCGAAATTACTCTTTTGGAAATTTTTTATATAAAAGATATTATGATTGGATTATAAAACAACTTAGAAAATATTAAATCAAAAAATAACCATTTGTATTCAATATATAAACTAATCTCCTTATTAAACTCAATCTAAAACTTTAAAACAAATATATTACTAATACTTCTATTAAACTTTCAAATAACAATTTAAATAATTATATAACTTTACCAAAATCTAACAAAATTATAAAAAATCTAAATACTCGCAAAAAATCATTTAATAATAATAATAACAACTCAAATAATTTCAATAATAACAATCAAAATAATAATAGAAATAAAAATAATAATGATAATAATAATAAAGACAACAAAAATAATAATAATTCCAATCACACCAACTACAAAAACAATTATAACATTAATCAATACAATCAAAACCATTAATTCATTAACCTTTCAAAGATCTACAAAAATAATAATAAATATAAAATATTGATAATTCTTTTAATCTAAAAATTATTATATTTGAAAAACATTATTACAAAATATTCATACTATCTGAAATAATAATAACAATCTTTTCAATTATACTTTCAAATACAATTAGAAAATACTATCAAACAAATCTAAACCAATTTTCTAACACATTTCAAAAATTATATACTATAATAATCAACAATTTCAAAAGACCTAAATATCAATAGAATATATTCCTCAAATAAAATAATATCTCTTTCAAAACCTATATTAAAAGAAATCCTAATATAAATCTTCAAGAAATATTCAATATAATAATTACAAACTTATACTTCCTTTAATATATAATTTCTCCAACTATATACAACTCTCAATTATACTATATCAAAATCTTATCTACATATAATAACATTTTGAAATAATATTTTACAATATACAAACTTCACTCAAATATTTCAAATTTAATCAATTAAATTAAATAATTAATTAATTTTTATTGAAAAACATTTCTAAAACAAACTATAATTAAAATATTTCTTATAAATCGATATTTTTATAATAATAAATTTTCGAATTTTTCTTTTTAAAACCTTTACAATAAATACACTAATAAATAATCCTTTTTTATATTATTTAACAAAAACAAAAATAATTATTACTTCTCTAATTCTAAAAAAGAAAATTATAAATATTACAAATATATCTATAAAAGAAAATTCATCTAAAATAAATTACTATACCAAATACAACAAATTTAATAATAAAAACTTTATAAAATAATATAATCAATTTCTAACTGATTTTAAATAAAAAAATAATCAAAAAAATAATAATAATAACTATTCTCTTTATTAATATTTTATTAATATAAACAATTCTAAAAAGATCTCCAAAACATTTTTTATATTAATAAATACTTATAATAATCTATTAATAATAATTACTCTTAATAATACTACAAATACTTATATATTAACAATTAAAACATTTACTATAAATATTAAATAATATAATAATAACAAATTCTTCAATATTATAATTAATATAAAAACAATCAAAAAATCAATTATTGAATATAAATAATATCTAATATAAAAAAAGATTAAAAATATTTAATATATTAAAACTATTATTAATTAAATAATAATTCAATTTAATATTAAAATGATTTTCTTTATCGATTTATTCTATATAAAACTTCCATTTGAAAATATAAAATAAAATATAATAAAAACTAATATTCTATTTTATTTTATTTAATAAATAAAAATAAACTCAAATTCAAATATAATAACCTTGAAAATATTATTGTCACACCCAAAAATATTTATTTTATATATCAAAGATTTAACTATACATTTTTATTATAAAATATCAATATCTAAAATATAATCAATCATTCTATTAATAATAAAAAATATTATTTTACCTGAATCAAACTATAATAAATTTACTATTGATTTGAATACCCATTTACTTATAAATTCAATAAAATATTTAAATACTTCAAATATAACAAAAACTTTAAAACAATTAAATAATTTATAAAGTTTTATCACCATTATCAAATCTACAACAAATCACCAAACAAACTCAAGTTTTTGCTATTCAACAAAGATTTCGAATTTAATTATATAATATTTATTAACATTTTCTATATCAATAACAATACTATTCTATAAATTATCAATAAAACTATACATTTTTAAACTACTCAATAATTAAATAATATAATTATAAAATATATATAAAATAAACTTTATAAATATTGAATTAATATATATATTAATCCATCAGAATATATTATTTATAATACAAATATCAATTTTATTAAAAGAGAATTTCAATAATATATTAATTCAATATCTATTCAAATAAAAATAATCTTTATAAAAGTTTATTATTCGATTAATATTATTGAAAGATTTTATATATTATTATATAAATCTTACAAAATTATTCACAAAAAAAATTTAATTTAAATATTAATAAAACTTCTATATTCTAAATAATTATAAAAACTATTAATAATACTACAAAATCAAACGAATTAATATCTATCCTATTTGTTTTGAATACTTTTCCTCATCTTATTAAAAATAACCCTTCAATATCAACTATTCTATAATAAACAATAATAATTTCAAAAATTATAATAAAGATTTATAAGATTTATAATTCTATAAAAATACAAAATATTATAAATATATACAACAAATCTTCAACCATTATATTTTATAATTTATTATCAAATAACGATATACTAATCTGAAAAAAAAAATATATTATTTTAAAAAAATAAAAAAGATTTTTTTCATTCCTCAATATAAATAACAAAATATATATATTTAATTTATCTTATAAATCTACAAAATTCAAATCTATATCAATTAAACCTTATTATCAAATCAATCAAATTAATCAAATCAATCAAATTAATTAAATTAATTAAATCAATTATATTCCAAATCATTTCAATAAATATAAAATAATTTTATCAAAATCTAATAAAATTCAATCACTTATTTTTAATATATTAATCATATATACTATAAATTCTAAAGAATCCCTTTTAGATTTATTCAAAAATAATTAAATATTTATACCAATATCTTTTCCACAAATAATTATATTTCAAATTCAAATTTTTATATAAAATTAATATTCTAATTATTTTATCATTAATCTCAAAAAACTAATTATACATAAAAAATTTAGAAAAAAAAAGATTAATAAACTAATCATTAAAAATACATTCGAAATTATATCATTAATAAATATCCCTTTAAAAATACATATTTTTAAATCACAATTCATTAATAGAATCGAAAACCAAAAAATAAATATTAAATTCTACAAATCAAAACTAATTACTCAAATATATAATAATATCAATAAAACAATTATTTTAATACAATTACTAATAATTCAATAATTATATTAATACATTCTAATCTTACTAATTACAAATACTCAAAAGAACAATACAAATATATATTTTTAGAATATTACTCAAACATATACTCAATCCATATCAAATCTATATCATATATTCTATATCTATATTTCAAAAAAATAAATCTATCTATTAATATAATACTATTTATTATTAAATCATTATATAATATTCCAAAAATAAAAAACTATTAATTCAAAATATATTATATTTATAATTATAAGAAATTTAAGATATAACAATCTATATATAATCTTTATCTTCTATATACTAATGATAAGGAAATTAGATTTGATTTTATAGAATTATAAACAAACAATATATTTATTATTAAAAACAATATATTTATATAAATTAAAATAAATAATTCAAACAAATTAGTTTTATAATTAAAAATTTCAAAAAACTAACTCATAATTGTTTATTAAAACTTAATAATATTACTTTCCTATTTCAAAATAATAATATTTATTTTAATTAGAAGAATTAATATAACAATTTACAATTTGTTTTTATAAAGTTTATAAATATTTATAGAATATATCACAAAATCTAAAAATATATTTTTATATATAATCAATATATTATATGATAAGTTTATAAAGTATTTATTACGATAATATATCAATCTAAAATATCTTTCGATTTTTCAATAATTATATAAATAATACAACCTAACAAACACAATATTACAATATTAAACAAATATATCAAATAATAATAAAAAAATTCTATTAAAGAATTGAATTATATATTATTCAATCTAAATTCACTTAAAATCATTATCTTTATAAATATCTTTTTTATAAACAACAAAAATTATTCATTTTAAATAAACTATATAATTATTATAATAAACAAATATAACAATATTAATATTATTTTTGATTATTTATTAAATATAAAAAAATCGTACACAATATTTTGATATTCAAATTATACAAATTAATTTAGAAATTCAATATCAAGATAACAATCACTTTAATAATTAATATTATTTTTAACAAAAAGATTTTATTAATTTTATATATTAATTCGAAATCATTATACAATTTATTTACCAAATTGAATACAACTAATAAAAAAAGATTAATAATTGATATTATAATACTATACCAATTTTATATAAAAAAAGATTATTAAAATTGTATAAATCAACAATTTAATTAATTTAATTAATATAATAACATAAAGAAAACTATACCAAACTCTAACTTATTTAATTAATATAAATAAAATTGATATCAAAATAATAAAATAGATAAAAAGAATATAAAAAAAGAATTAATTCTACCTAATAAAAAACTATTGTATTAAAGTTATAAAAAAATTTTCCAAATATATAAATAAGGGAATTCATTTATAGGGAATTTATTTTAAGGAAATAATTCTAATATAAAGGCTATTATATTGAACGAATTAAATAGATACAAAAGAAATTAGTTTTTTTTATAACACCTATATAAAGCCTACTATTTTCCCATTTAATTAGTTCTTTAGATAGAATATAATTAGATATATAGAATCTGTATTATATGTGGGTGCTATGTCTTTTGTATCCTTCTTGAACTAATAATAATCCTTTCTAATATTATATATTTTATACTATAGTTTTTATATTTCTTTTTAGAATATTAAATAAATCTAATAAAAAGTATTCATAAGGAAATAATAATTATTAGTTTTAAAAAATAATGATTTCATCTTCTTCCCAATAAAATCTCAATCTTCTCAAATACATTTAAACAAACTGTGAATAAAAAGAGATTTATCAAATATAAATATATAATATATTAAAGCAAAAAGTAAATTATTATTGACTTAGATTTAATTAATAATATCTTATACATTTTCAATTCAAAGATAATCAAAATCTATATACACCTTAAATACATTTTAAAAACCTCTTTATTTAATAAACAATACCTATAGCTTTATATTAATAGTATACTAATAATCTGATGTTTATATAACAACACATCCAATTTTTTCTAATAAATTTTTTATACTTATCAAAATGTTATATAAATCTTTCATATCAAGATTTGTTAATCCTCTAAATATACAAATATTAAGGGAAATGAGATTATCAATAAATTTATTAATCTTGAAACTTATAAATCCATTTAGAATTTGAACCCCATTTCAATATTTATTATTAATAAGATATAGATTATTATTAAAGAATTTTATAATCAAACAAAGCAATTTTAATAAAAAAAAAATCTACTCTTTTAAATATATATAACAAATAAAATCTTATTTATATAATTAAACTTCTTTTCAAATTGAACCTATCAAAAAAATACTATATTATATTCTAACTATATACATAAAATACAAAGATTTCATATAATATTATAAGAAATTCTAACACCAAAATATTAACTTAAAATACTTCCATAATCATTAAAGAATTTCTAAATATTTAATACTATACTATAAATTACTAGCTTAATTCAGAAAATAATTTAAATAATTATTTTTATTTCTAACCTTATTAATAACAAAAGATTTTAATTATCTCTCATTTCTAATATCATAACTAATAATATTAATCAAATTCTTTAAAATCATTTGATTTTATATTAATATTTACTTTCATTAAAAATATCTAATTTCCTTTTTCTCTCTGTTTCTTTTTCTTTTTTTTTCAATTGAATCCTGTTTTTCTTTTATTTAATTTAAAATAATGATTAAAAATATAATAAAAGTTTCTCTTGATGTTAATATATTTTATAGATATATACTCTTATAGTATTACATTTATTTATTTCTAAAGAATTATATTTAGTTTTTTAATGTTCTGAAATATTATTAATTTTATTTCAATTAATGGAAGAAAAGTTAATTAAATATATTAAAGTTTATAATTTAAATTGAGTATTCTATTTTCTGATCATTTTTATTTTGGATTATCTTTTTATATTAAAAATCATTTTTTTAATTTATTGATATCTCTATTGATAGAATATACAAGTTAATCGGAGGAGGAGTTACTCAAATAGGCTTTCTAGCTTCTGTATATACGATCTGCTTTCTGTAGTTTCACCTTAAGTTTATAGCTTAGTATATCCCTATGTCCCTTGGGAGGTTTCTAGGGTCAGCCTTATGCTAGCTCGCTAGACGTTAATAAATACTATTACTACTACTACTGCTACAAAGAAATTGATGGAAAGTATACATATAGATATAGTTTAAATTTCTTTAAGTTTATTCTTAAAATTTAAATTTTTGGGGGTTTTTATAAATCGATTTTTGAAGTTTCAAAATATCAAGTTTTATATTTATATGAATATTATATACAAAGTTAAAAATTTTATAAACTTTTTAATAACATTTTAATAATTATTATTAAAGTTTTTTCATAATTTAATAAGGTTTGAATTCATATCTATATAAATATTTGAAAAGAATTCAAAGGATTTAATGAATATAAGAATATAGTTTTTATAAATATAAAGAATCCTTGTAATTTAAAAGTATTTTATTGAACATTTACTGATAAGAAATTTTCTATTTCTTTTGAAAAAGAATATATTATAAAAATATAATAAGGTTTTATGAATCAATTTTAGAGACTTTTATTGAAAAGCTATAGAAGGTCTCATAAAATTGTTAAATTTATATATAGTTTCTATATAAATTTAAAAATGAATATTTTAAAGTCTTAAATCTTAATATAAAAGATTCTAAAAATCTAAAAACTTTAGAATAATAATTTGATAATTTAAATTATATATATATGAGATTTCGATAAATAAGAAAGTTAAAAAAGTTGTTTTTCAAGATTTTCAATAATAAAAGGTTGTTCAAAACAAGAAAAATTAGAAAATAGGATATACAATTTATTAATAATTTTAGAAAAAAAGATTTATTTGAAAAGTAATATTTATAGATAGATTCTTGAATTCTTAAACGTTTCAAAGGAATTTGTATTAATTAATAAAAATAATAACTTATTTAATTTATTTACTCAAGATAAATAAAAATCGAGATTCACAAAATGATAATCGGATATTTTAAATAAAAAATCAAATATTTTTAATTATAAGAGAATTTGAGATTTTCATAAATTAAAATTAAAATGATAATATTGTTTATTTATAGGAATAACTTAGTAGTTAAAACTCTAATAAATATATTATAAAAAATAATATATATATAAAAAAAGACTTGATCATATATCGAATAAATAGATTATATAAGGATTATATTTTTTTAAAGAAAATCAAAAAAACCAAAAAATTTGATATATATCAAAAAATATAGTAGAATATTAATTACTAGAAAATAACAAACTTTATTATAAATTATAAAAAGTTTGTAATTAAAAAAACTAAAAATATTCAAGATATTATAATAATAAGGAATATATAAATAAATCAATAACTAAATCTAAATCTAGAAACTAATTAAAACTCGATAGTTTTAAAAACTATAAGGACATAAGCTATATATAAGAAATTGAGAAGCTATATTTTGAGTATATCAAATCTTAGATTAGGTAATATTACAATACAAAAATGCTATATTAAATAATTATTTTCTATTTATATAAAAACAATGAAAGAATTATAAATCAAAAATCTATATATTAATGATTTTTAAAAAAAAACAATAATCAGTCTTATAAATTTCTTTAATACAATTCTATTTAAAAACTTAAAAATATATATAATATTCAAAATCTTTTATTTGAAATAATCTTATATTATTAAAAAAAGATTTCTTAAAATTATAATTTGTAAAATGTTTTATTAAATAAAATATTTAATTTCAATCTGTTGAAGTATTAAAGCTTTTAAAATTTATAATATTTTGAATATATTAAATTAATATTAATTTTGTGAAAATTCGTAATAAGTTTCATTGATATTTTATTTCTGAATATCTTTATAATAATTTTGTTTAATTATTAAAGTTAATATAATATAATAAAGAATTATAAGATTTATCGAATTTATTGAATATTATTCATTTCTCGTTCTTTATTAAATGTTTACTATCATATTATATATTGATAAAAATCTATATATATCTTAATAAATAATATTTAAGCTTTATAATTTAGCTATATTTTCCAATTTATAAATTAATTTCTTTATAGATTTGTAGAAGCAAATCAAGTTTTGTTATACTCATATATTATATAATCATATATCTTTATAATCATAGCAAATTTATCAATTGGTATATATAAGATTCCCTCTAATTGATCATAAATAATATATAAAACTTTTTATTAATTGAAACTGAGTTTTTCCAATCAAATAAAAAGAAAAGCTAGAGGAAAAGCTTACAAAATCACTTCAATCCAATATATAATCTAAAAGGAAAAGAATTTCGATTGGAAAATAAATAATTGAATTAAAGAGATTAAAAGCTTTCAAATATCATGATTAGTTTTAGAGTAAACTCTATAATAGTAATAGAATTAATTGATTGAATTGAAAAGGTATATTTGAAATATATTTAAAGATGTATTTGTAAATAGGAAACTGATGCCTGAAGCACAATTAATTGCCTTAGATGTTTTTCAATATTAGATTCTAAATTAGAATTTGAATTAGAATTAGAATTTGAATTTGAATTTGTCAAGGTCATAAGGTTATAAGTTACATGAAACTATGTGACGGGAGACCCTTAAGCCCCTTTTGTATTATAGATTCTTTCATTTCAGAACATTCTACAAATTCTTTTCTTTTCCAAGATATTCTGAAGATTTAATCTTTAACTTTAAGTTTTTGTATCGAAATCAATCTATTTATTATAAATTGTATATTTTCAATAATTTTAGAGAAATAATAAAAAGTTTTATTTCAAAATATATCTAAAATTGATTTATTATTATTCTTTATTCTAACAATTTTTTTTATTTTCTTTTTAAAACAATTTATTAATTTTAAAAACTTTATTTATTAATTAATTATTAATATTATTATGATTTCTATAAAAAGAATTTTTAGTAATGTTATAAATATGGAATTATATAATATAACTTTATTCTAATTAAATAGAGATATTAATTAATTCTTATAAAATATTAATATTGATATATAAACAATTTTATTATAATTAGTTAATAAAGAAAATATAACCTTAATCTAACAATTTCAAGAAATATAAAAAGATATAATAATTATAAAAAAGATTTATAAAATGATTATAAATAATATTCTATATATATCTATTCTAATTATTTATAATAATTTAATATTTATATTAAATATAATCTATTAAAATTTCACTTTTTTTTTAGAAAAATCTTTGAAGTTATAAAGATTAAAATAATATAAAGAAAAAGATATTAGAAATATAAAAGACTTTTTCTTTTAAATAGAGATTATATTTCAATTTAATAAAAGATATTATTTTATAATTAATAAAAAGAAAATGTATTATATTATTCAATATTTTAAAAAACAATTTCCAGTGGTATGGTATCGATATAAAGATAAATTAATTAATAAATAAATAAATTGAAAAGATTTCAAAGAATATATATATAATATAATTATAAATAAAGAATTCTGATAACAATTGTTAATTTAAAAAATGGTATATGTTAGATAAAAAAAAGAATGAAATAATAAACATTTTTGTTATTTATTTAAAAGGATTAAAAGAAAATATTGATTTAAAAATGGATAGTATTTGGAAGGAAAGATTTCTATTGAAACTTTTATTTAAAATAATTTGAAAAATAATAGAGTTTTTATAATAATTTGAAATATATAATAATTTTATAAAATAAGTTTATAGATTAAAAAGTGTAAATAAATTATATCAAAGATTTGAAGTAAAGAAATTGTATTGTAATCGAAAATATAATTAATCTTTAATTTGAAATAGAAATTTTTATAAATACTTTTATTAAAGAATTAATAGGTTTATAAATGCAAATAATAAAAACTAAGAATCAAATCAATTTTTAAAATATATTTTGAATAAAATTAATAAATCTTTTGTTTATTTGTTATATATGAATTATATATAAATAATTTAATATTATTGATATTAATAAAAGGGATATTATACTATTTACTATTAAAAATTCTAAATATGTAGATATTATAATAAAAGTTATAATAAAATTAATTGTTTATAAAATAATAAATCTTTTGAATCTATTTGTATAGGAAATGTTTAGATTTAATAATGATAATGAGTATTTTGTTAATATTAGATTTTCAAAAAAAAGGATGAATGATATTTATAGTTATAGTGATTTTTAATATAGAAAGCAAACTAATAGTGTTTTAATATTTTATTGATTTAGGGGTATAAATTAATATTATTCAATAAAATAAATATATTGAATAAAATTGGAAATCTTTTTAGAAAAAAATCTTGTTTATATTTATAAATAATATTGTAATAATATTATATAAAGATTATATTTTTTTTATTGAAATAAAAAATGTTTGAAAAAAACAAAGGATTTATATTTACGAATTTATATTAATAATATTAGATTTATTTTAAATAAATATAGTTCTAGATTTCTTTTGATTATAAAGAATTAATTCTAATATTGATTGAAAATCAATATTACTTTGATATCGATTTCAAATTAATAATTTAGAAATAATCTTGATAAAAGAATTCTATAAAAAAATAAAAAATAAAGTTCAAGTTTTTATAATATTTTTAAAAGATTAGATATTATTCTAAAAAAATAAAGATAATCATTTAATATTTATATTTTTTTTGTTTATTATTTTTAAAGAATTTAAAAAATATAAAAATACTTTTTTAAAAAACAAAAATAGTTTTTTATTTGATTATCATTTGATAAAATATTATATTGATTTTAAATCTGATTCAATATTTTCTTGAAATTCAATCTATATTTTATCAAAACAAAAATTTATAATATTATAAAAATATTTAAATAAATATCAAAAGAAAGAATAAATAAAATAATTTATTAGTTTTATAAAGATATTAATTATATTTGTTTTCAAAAAAAAGGAAGGTTATTGATTATATATTGATTATAAAAGATTAAATTGAATTACAAAAAAGAATAGAATCTTTTTATTTTTTATTAATAAATCTTTAGATTGTTTTTAATAAGATATTATATTTATTAAATTAGATTTGAGAAATATATATTATTATATTTATATTTGAATAGAAAATAAATAAAAGATAGTATTTTGTATATAATATAATTAATATAAATATAAAATAATATTTTTCAATTTAACCAATATTTTAATTATATTTCAAATATATATAAATCGAATATTAATAGATTTAGTAAATAATATTTATATAATATATTTTGATAATATTTTTATTTATTTTAAAAATCAAATTATATATACAACAAATATTTAAAAAAAATTTATATAATTTCTTAAATATAAGTTTTATATCAAATTAAAAAAACATATTTTTTATATTAATAAAATTGAATTCTTAGATTTTGTTATTTTGACTATAAATATAATTATAGAATCTAATTAGATTTAGATTATTATTGAATAATTTATATCAAATAATTTAAAAGATATATAAATATTTTTTAGCTTTATAAACTTTTATTATCAATTTATTAAAATCTATTTAATAATAATTTATAATATAATTATATTAATAAAAAACATTTATAAAAAGAAAATAATAATAATATTCAAATAAATAAATAAAATTCAAAAAACATTTAAAATATTGAAAAAAGCTTTTATCTCAATTTCTATTCTTTAATATTTTAACCTACTATTCCATATAATATTTGAAATCAATATATCAATATTTACATTAAATTATATATTATTTCAATTATTTTTTAAAGAAATCTCAAAATTATTAATTTAATAATAATACTTTATTATATTTTATTCAAAAAAGTTAATTTTAATAAAATAATAGTATTTCATTTATAATTAAGAATTATTAATTATATATATTATTTTTATAAAATAATATTATTATATAATAAATAATTAATATATTATTATAATTATATCGAATTATAATATATTTCAATATTTTATAATAAAAAAAAGCCTAAATAATTAATAAATTAAATAAACTAAAGTTTTAATAATATATAATTTCGAAAGAAAATACAAAATAAAAAAACTAAATCCTACTAACAAACCATCACATTATTTAGATTATATAATAAATACAAAGGATATTAATAATATACTACTCATACTTTAAAATAAATTGAAAAATAGATTAATAATAACAAAACTATTTCAAAATATTTTTATTAAAAAGGTAAAGTTTCTATATAATATTATAAATCTTTTATATAAAAAAAAATATAATTTATTATTCTATAAATAATTATATTCATTAATTAAAACTAATTATAAATAATTGATATTTTATTAAATAATTTATATTTTAATAGAAAACAAAATAGTATTTGAATTAATATTTAAAACAATAAGATTCGCTTTATTATAATTTTAATAAAATAATAGTTTTATAAAAAATAAAAAATATCTAAATCAAAAACTATATTTTATTGAAATCGCCTTATTTTAATAAATAAATATTAATAAATTTCTTATATATTATAGAAATATTTATATATTATTAAATTTTATTTTAAAAATAGAAATTCTAAAAACCTATTATAATAATTCTATAAATGAATATTAAAATATTATAAAGATATTTAAAATTTTAAAATCAAAATACTTTTAATCTTTAATAAAAAAAGATATCAAGAATTATATTCAAATATATATAATATATTAATAAATTATTATTAAAAAGTATAAATTATATAATAAATTATAAACCTTTTTTATATTTTATAATTCTTAAAAAAAAATTATAAACTTTATTATAGATTTACTTTTATTAAAATTAAATAAATATATTTATAATATAATTTTAATAATTATAAATAGATTTACAAAACTTATTTGATATATTTTCATGATTAAATTGATTATATTATTAGAATTAATATAAATATTAATATAAAATATATTCAAAGACTTTAGAGTTTTAAAAGATATTATTTCAAATAAAGGATTACAATTTATAAACAAATTTTGAAATAGTTTTTTATTTTATTTAAAAATATAATATAAATTCTTGATAATATTTCATTTATAAATCAATAATTAAATAAAAAAACAAAATCAAAATTTAATTTAATTTATTATATTAATTATTATACCAATTATCATTAAAACAATTAGATATTATTATTATTATTTATAAAATTTATATATAGTATAATATAATATAATATTATAAATATTATTTCTTTTCAAATAATATATAGATTTCTATTTATTTTCAATTATATTAATAAAGATATTAATATTATAAAAAAAGTTTTAATTGTATATAAACAAATTATTTTATTTAATAAAAAAAAAGAGAAATTTAAAGAATTATAATAAACAGCTATTAATTATAAAATAAATAAAATAGAAAATGTGATTTTATATTGATATAATATTAAAAACAAAATAATATTAAATATTTGAAATATTAAATAATTTTAATCGAAAAAGAAATTTTTAAATAAATTTATAAATTCTTTTTTAATAATAAATATAAAAATTAATAATTAAATCTATAATATTTTTTATATATTTTTATTAAAATTATAATATAAATAATTGGATATTATAAATCTATTGTTATTAAAAGAAATAAATAATTATTTTGAATATAAAATAAAATAAATTATAATATATAGAAAAAAAGAAAAAGGTTTTTAATATTTAATTCAATAAAAAAACTATTAATTAATAGAAAATATATAAAAAGCTTTTTATAATCTTAATAATATAAAAAGAATGTTAAAAGAATATAATAAAAAAAAATTATTAATATAGAATTCGAAAAAAAAGAAAATTATAATATAATAGGATTTTGTTTAATATCTAATAAGGAATTACCTTTTTTTTGAAATTAAATTTGCCTTTCTTTTTTCTATAATTATTTATCTTAATAAAAATAGGAATATAATTCTTCAAATATTAATATTTTATAAATTATTATTAAATATATCAATTTCTATTATTATTTTTTATATATCTCTGATATTAATTTATAAATTTCAAAATCAATATTAATAAAATCCTTATTAAAATTAAATTTATAAGATTAATATCAAGTTTTTTATAATATTTTATTTTTTATAAAAGTTCTCCTTAAATTAATATATAAATAATATTGAGGAATTATTATTATATTAATATAATTAAAGAATTTTATAATAAAATTAAATTTTCAATACTATTATCTTAAAAAGTTTAATAATAATAAAAAATTCAAAATTAATAATATCTATTTTATTATTATTATATATTTCTTTTATAATTAGCAAAATAATTTTATTTTCAATTTTATTTATATTATTATTTTTAAAACCTTAGAAGTTTTTTTTTAATATTACTATTATATTAATTCGATGATAATTGAGCGATTATAATTTGTGGTTTTTTAAATTAATAATTAAGATTCTTATTAATCTAATAAAGCTTTTTAGAAAAATTCATTTGATTATCAGATTTTTCTATATAAATTTTTTAATCGAAATAAAAAGTTTTTGAATTAAAAAACAAACTTTTTTTGAAATTAGAAATATAATAACTAAATATTAGTATATTATTAGAAATAGATAATAGAGTTTTATATTAAATAATTTAAGAAATTTTATAGATAGAAAAAGAAATAAAAGAAATTGAATAATAAAATATAATTAACAAATCAATAATAATCTTATAATATATTATATATAATATACTTTAAATATTATTCTTAAATCAAGATATAATAATTATATATAAAAAAATAATAAAAATTTAATAAAAAATCTAAGGATTTTTATTATTTATTTTTTTATTTTTATTTTGATATTTATTATTATTCAATTTAAAAAAAAAAAGAAATATTTTAGAAAATCTAATTTTATATTTTTTATATAATATATAATAAATATAAGAAAAAGAAATATTTAGTGTTTTGTAAATAATCTAAGGAGGAATAGGATTTAGTATTTCTATTATTATTAGAAATATATTGGATTCTGTAGATATAAATATAAAAGATATAGAAATTATAAATATTACAAATATAAAAGTCAGGGGTGATATAATCAAAATATTTATAAGGATTGTATAAGGATATATTACAAAAACAAGAAATTTACTCTTGTAATTTAAATCTATTAAAGAAATAAAATTAATAATAGATTTTGATATAATAATATTCAAAGGAAACAAAATATTCTATATTTCTAAAAATATTAATAAAATATATTTGAAATCTAAATAATAAATAATTTATTATAAAATAATAAAAATTTATAAAATACTTTATTAAATTACTAAATCAATTTAATTTATTAATTATCAAAAAATCTAGCTTTTTTATTAATTAAAATTTATAAATACCCCCTTATTTAATCTTTTTATATAAAAAAACCTTTATACTTTTTATATATTATTCTTTTTATTAAATTATAATATTATTATTTGCTTTTTTCTCAATATTATTCTTAAAAATAGTATTGTAATATATATAGTTTTAATATATAAAATTAATATTAAGAATATATTAATTAGATATTAGAATATAATTTTTTTTTTAATAATAATAATAATTATAAAGAGTAAGAGAACTATTTTCAAAATAATAAAAATTATTAATCAAAATATCAATGATATATTTAGAATAATATAGATAAATAGAAATAATTAAATCTAATAAATTAATAATAAAATATAATATAATAAATAAAATATTATTAAATAAAAAAACAATTATAATAAATTATATATTAACTAAAAAAGATATATTATCAAAATAATTATATTATTTAAAAAAAAGAGCTAATTTATAGAATATTTGATAATTTATTAATAAAGTAATAAAATATATAAAGAATATTATATTTATTATTTTAATTATTTATAATATAAAAAATACAGGAATTTCTTTTTTTTTTATTTTCGTAAAAGTATAAAAATATTTTTAATTTTATTTTTATAATAATTAGGATTTGTAGATAATATAATAAGAAATTACCTTTTATTCTATAGAATATAAACAAATTATTTCTTAAAATATAAAATATAAAGAAAAAAAGTTTTATTAAAATTATAAGATTATAAATTATATAAGATTATATAATAAAAGATTTTTGAATTTTTTTTATATTACAAATTCTTTTGTTTTAGAATATTCTATAAACTCTTTTCTTTTCTAAAATATTTTGAAAATTTAATTTCTAGCTTCAAACTTTTATATTAAAATCAATCCGTTTATTATAAATTATATGCTTTCAATAGTTTTAGAGAAATAATGAAAAATCTTATTTCAAAATATACCTAAAGTTGATTCATTGCTATTCTCTACTCTAACAAAATTAGAATTTGAATTAGTATCTAAATAAGAATTTAAATAAGAAACTAAATAAGAAACTAAATAAGAAACTAAATAAAAAACTAAATAAAAAACTAAATAAAAAACTAAATAAAAAACTAAGTAAAAAACTAAGTAAAAAACTAAATAAAAAACTAAATAAAAAACTAAATAAAAAACTAAATAAAAAACTAAATAAAAAACTAAATAAAAAACTAAATAAAAAACTGAATTAAATATTATCATTTTATTATTTTATTATTTTATTATTTATTCTTTTATTCTTTATTCTTTTATTCTTTTATTCTTTATTCTTTTATTCTTTATTCTTTTATTCTTTTATTCTTTTATTCTTTTATTCTTTTATTCTTTTATTCTTTTATTCTTTTATTCTTTTATTCTTTTATTCTTTTATTCTTTTATTCTTTTCTTTTATTCTTTTATTCTTTTATTCTTTTATTCTTTTATTCTTTTATTCTTTTATTCTTTTATTCTTTTATTCTTTTATTCTTTTATTCTTTTATTCTTTTATTCTTTTATTCTTTTATTCTTTTATTCTTTTATTCTTTTATTCTTTTATTCTTTTATTCTTTTATTCTTTTATTCTTTTATTCTTTTATTCTTTTATTCTTTTATTCTTTTATTCTTTTATTCTTATTCTACTATTTTATTAAGCTTATTAAGCTTATTAAGATTAAGAAAAAATAATAATAATAATTTAAACTCGAGCGTAGCGAGGATCATTGGCTTGAGTGCTGGCCCCTATATATATTATATTAAAAATATATATAAGAAATAGAATTCATATATAGTATTTCATACATTTTATATTATAATAATACTAGCTATTAAAGAAAAAGAATTAAAAGTCTACGAATTCATACGGGTTCAAAATTATTATAATAATAATTAAAAAGATAAAAAGAAAAAAGAAACATTTATGAATTCGTAGTCTAAAAAATCCTTTTTTCCTGATGGCTAGTATATACTTTTTATTCAATAGAATTAATTTTCTTTTAAAGCGTTTTTAATTTATTTTTTCAATTTTTTGTTGAATTGTTAATATGTTTCTTTAATTATATTGAGGGTTAATGAAAGGATAGATGAATTGAAGTTGTATATATTATATTTTGATCGAATTAGTTTAATATAATTGGAATGAACTTCTAATTCATTTTTTATAAGAATAAAAGAAGGATTTAGTTTATTGAATAATAGAAAAATAATAAGTCAAAGAATTTGATTATGATATATTGAGTCGATAATGTTTTTAATTCTTAATTATTTGTAGAAGAATTGATAAAAATTTATAATTTTAATTAATTGTATTTTTTAATTATTATTAAAGCTTTTTTAGATTATATATAGATTTAATATATATAATATCATTTTTTATTAGGTTTATATATTATTTGAGTCCTTCTCATCTTTTCTGATTGAAAAAGTTTATATTTGACTACATAAGTTTTTTTCGATTTCTGTTTTTAGTTTGATGATAGTAATATTATTAGTATATTATTGATAATAGAATCCAGTGAAATGTAATTCTTGTTTATTGATTCTTTTAATATAAGAAGTTAAGAATATATGATATAATATTTATAGTTATCTTTATATAATTCTCAATGAATTATATATATTGAAGTTTTTATTTTTAATATATTTCAAATCTATTCAAAGGTTATCAATTTTTTCTTTTAATTTTTATTTGAATATTTTGTAATTTGTTGAGTTTCTTTTTATATATAATTCAAAATGAATTCAATTTAAATATATCTTTAATTGTATTTTAATAAATATCCAAATTTAGTTTGATTTATTTTTAGGATTTTTATTGTTATATGTTTGATTGATTATAGGACAATAATAGACATTACAAGTATAATGAAATCTATAAGAATTACTATTATAAAATTAAATGGACATTTTGAATTTGATTGGAAAAATAATAATTTCTGAGTTTTCAATTGAATATTTATAATGAGGTGATTGAGGAATATTCATTTGAACATGTTGTGAGAAGGTTTCGAACTTTTTTTGTAAAAAGTCAATCTGAAAAGGAATCATTCTATATAATTTATTTAATGTTTTATATAATCATAGTATTTATTATAACTATAATTTTTTATAATCAATTTAAATGCTAAATTAATAGACATAACTTTGGTATTTATATGAATAATTTATTAATTTCAATAAATTTTCTATGGAATTCTTCTTATTTGATTTTTTAAAAAATAAAAAATCTATTAGAGATGATGCCATTTCTTTTAATTTAATTTCTGATTAACAGTACTCTTAGGTATTCATATAGAATATATTAGTTTATTATAATCCTTGATTATTACAATCTAATTGCTGATATTGCTTAGGTGTTTATGAAGAATTTATAATATTCAATCATATCTATAATTATCATCAATTTCGAATTATATAATTTTTATTAACTTTAAATCTCTAATATTTGAATTTTTTAAATATATATGAGAATCTTTGTAACGATTTCTTTAATTAACTTGTGATAATATAAAATGAGTTTTTAAAAAAATTTAAGTTTTTTAAACTCTTTATTAAGATTATTAATATTATAATAATGTAATATTATTGAAGATCTTAAGATGTTTTGAATTATATAATTACTTTTGTATTGAATTTGATAACATCTCGAAACGCATATTCGATTTTGAATTTTTATTGAATAAATTAGATGTATAAACAAGAGATTTAATAATTATAGAAATATTAGTTTATTAACATTAATATCTTTGGAAAATTCTAATATTGTTTAAAGCTAGAAGAATTATAGAGAAATTACTTTGTTAAAACTAATATTGCTGATTATATGAATGAAGTATTTCATTAATATTACTATTAAAAGTTAATATTTTTATATGACCACGTATCCCATTAGGGAAGTTTTGAATCCAAGAACATATAATCTGAATAACTCAAAATTTGGAAGATCTTTATAAATTCTTGATTTATAAGCAAGATTTGTAAGAATCTTGAAACAAAATATTATCATAAAATACATACATTATAAATTAAAAATAAATCAAAAATAAATCATTATATAAAGAATTAATTGTACATAGAGAATCGATGAAATCAAATTATAATAATCGAATTTTATTTCGATCTTTTATAATCAAAAGCGGTAGTAGTAGTAATAGTAGTAGTAGTAGTAGTAGTATTTATTAATATCTATTAAGCCAGCTTAAAACCAACCTTGAAAATCTCCTAAAAGATATGGGGATATATTAAGCTATAAATTTATTTAATATTTTAGAGAATAATTTATATATATAAAAATCAAGATTTATTTAAATAATTCCTTTTTTATTAATTGAAATGGAATTAATAATATTTTTAGGATTTTGAAGAATTAAATATGATTTTTTAGGAATAAATAAATATAAGTTATAAAAGTATATATTTATAAAATATATTGATATTTAAAGGAATTTTTATTGTATCTTTTAATTGTTGTTTAAATTAAATAAAAGAAAAGTAGGGTTTGATTAAAAAGAAAAAAAGAGAAAAAGAAAAAAAGGGAAAAAAGATGATTAGATATTTTTAGTAAAAACAAATGTTAGTATAGAATTGAATAATTTCAAAAAATTTGATTAATATTAATAATTATGATATTAAAAACGAAAAGTAATTAAAGCTTTTTATTGTTGATAAAGGTGGAAATAAAAATGATTATTTAAATTATTTCCTGAATTGAATTAGCGATTTATAATATAATATTAAATATTTAGAAATCTTTTAATAATTATAAAAGTATTCTAAGTTAGTGTTTTGATATTAGAACTTTTTATAATATTATATGAAATCCTTGTGTTTTATATCTATAATTAGGATATAATGTAATGTTTTTTTGAATAGATTTAATTTTGAAGGAAGTTTAATTATATAAGTAAGGTTTTATTTATTATGAATATTTGAAAGAATAGATTATTGTTTTTTTTTATTAAAATTGTTTTATTTGATTGTAAAGTTTTTTGATAATAATTTTTATTTTATTGATAATAGATATTGAAGTAGATTTTAGATTCTAAATAAATTTGTGGGTTTTAAGGTTAGTAAGTTTGTTGATAGCTTTATTTTTTTCAATATTTATATATTTAAAGGATTAATGAATTCTGATATTGAAGATTTGTATAATGTTTTAATAAATATAGAAAATCTATTAAAAAAAGTTGAATATATTGTTTTATAAATATTAGATTATTGAAATACTATTGATATAAAACTATAAATATTATTTATCAAATAAAAGAATTCTTAAAATATATTTGAGGTTTATATAAATCTCAATTGCCTTTAAATTAAAGATATATAAGATATTATTAATTAAGTTTAAATTAATAACAATTTATTTTCTATTTTAATATATTATATATCTATATTCAATAAACCTCTTTTTATTAATAATTTATTTAAAATTATTTAAAAAGATTGAAATTTCATTAAAAAGAAAATGAAACTATGATTTTTTGAAATTAATAATTATTATTTGCTTATCAATATCTTTTATTAGATTTATTTAATATTTTAAAAACAAATATAAAGATTGTAATATAAAGTATATAATATTAAAAAGGATTATTTTTAAATATTAGATTTTGGTTTTAGATTTTTATTATTAATTAATACTTTTGTTTTTAATAATAAATAAGGATATAATTTAACGAATTATAAAATAGAAAGTATTTATTAATTGAATATATATAACAAAACAAAACTTGATTTTGGTTAATATTATATTAATAAATAGAATATTTATATTTTTTAAAAAAAAAATTGTTAGAATAATCTTTTAAATTGAAAATATATTTTTAATAATTAAAGTGAATATTTATTTCAATAAATCAATATATTAATTTATTTGGGAAAAAATAGTAACATTATAAATAATATATTGAATATAAAATAGTTTTGTTTTGTTATCAAATTATACTTTAGTTTTATATATAAAAAAAAGAATAATATAAATAATAATAGTTTTGTATAAAACTAAAACTAAAAAATTATCGGTTATTTTTATAAAATTATAAATATAATATATTATTATTTAAACTTTAATAATCTTTATAATAATATATCTTTTAAAAAAAAGTTTTCTATTAAATCAAACTTTAAGTTATTTTAAAACAAATTATACTTTATTTTTGATTATAATAATTAATATAATAATGAGTTTTTTATTGATAATATAAAAGGAAATATAATCCTCTTTTTTTTTAATTAAATAAATTATTTCGAATTTCTTGAAAGTAAAAACAATTTTATTATTATTGTTTTATTCAAAGATCTTTTTTATATTATTTATTAAAATAAGAATGTTGGAATTTAAAGATAAAGAGATTTAATATAAATAAAGATTATTAATATATTCAAAGTATAATTCTATATTTTATAATATAAATTTAATCAAATGTAATATATATAAAACTAAAAAGAAAGGAAAGTTTTATAATATCTTATATATAATTTTGTAATTGAATATAATTAAATTCTTTAAATAAATTTGAATATATCAATTAATGAAAAAGAAATCGATTAGTTTTAAAAAAATCAAAGATTAGTTTTGTTTGATTATTCTTTTTGATAATCTTTATTTTAGAAATATATTAAAAATACCTTGAATATTTATAATAATTATAATAATTTTCAATTTTTAGGAAAAGAAAATCTTTATATTATATATAAAACAAATAATTAGATTTATAATAATTCTTTTAAAAACAGTTTTTTTATATTATAAGCTAAAAATACTATTGATTAGTATAATTTATACTAAACAATAAATTATAATTCTCTCTAGGTTTTTTGAAATACAAAAAATAAATATAATTGATTATTAAAAGTAAATAAAAAATCTATTCTTTTTATTAACTTTGAATAATATAATTATTTTAATAAGTTTTTAGATTTATAGAATAAAATTGAATATTAAATATCAATTATAAAATCTATATAAAAGGTTATTAACTATTAGTTAATAAACCTTGAGTATTATAATATAATATAATTAATACTTGATAAAATATTAAAAACTCTAATAATATAATATTCAATCTTTTTTATTAAAATAAATTGAAACTATTTTAAAATATTCAATCTATTTTAATTTTCAAAAGGATTATATTCAAAATTATTGGAGGTATTGAAATAATCGAAAGCCTTTTTATATAAAGTTTTAATCTTTTTTATAATATTTTTAATAAAGTTTTTATTAATATATAATAAAAACAATTTTAGATTAAACCCTAATTTATATCAATTAATAACTTTATAAAACTTCTTTTTGTTTTTAATTCTATTTATAATATTTTTTTAATAATTACATTTTACTTATTGAATTACTCTATAAAAAATTCAAATTATTTGAAGAATATCTTCACTTGAAATATTATATTTACAAAAATAATCCTAATATACTTTTTATATTCAAAAATTTATTATAATATAGTTTTTTTTTTTTTTTTTTAGATTTACTAATTATATAAATAGTGATATTTATTATTATAATAAAATCTATTATATATATTTCGATTATTATTTTATTTACAAAAAAAAGAAAACTAAAAAAATAAATTATATCAATATATATTAAATCAAAAGATTTTCCCAATTCTATTTCTAAAATTCTGTAATAATATTACTTCAATAGAATTATACCCTATTCTAAAATAATAATAATTTATATCTTATAATTCAAACTATTATATATATCTTTTCTAACAATAATTTCAATAAAAAAAATATTTAAAAAAATAAAATTAATAATATAATCAATTCTATATATAGATTTATTAAAAATATTAATAAAATCTATATTATCATTATTGAGTCAATATATTAAATCCAAACCCTTATATCTAAATTACACCCCTAATTCGAATATATAATACTAAATATTAAAATCACTTTTTATTAAATATCAAAATAATAGAATTAAATAGAATATATAATCAATTACTTTATTATTATTCAATTAATAATATAAATTGAATATAATATTCTTATTTATATTAATTCAAAAAACGTTTTTATTATATATAAGATAATATTGTTATATATATAAATTAATGTTTTATATATATATTTTATAATTCAAAAACAATTTAATTCTTCAAAGTTTTCAAGATTTTAGAAATTCATTAAAATATAATAATTATAATTTAAATAGTTTTGTATTTATATATTAATAATTATTCAAAGTTTTTGAATATAAATAATATCAATTTATTAAATATCAAAGATTATAAGAATTATTATATATATAGATATACTTTTATTGATATTAATTTAATAAACTTGGAGATTGTATTATCAGATTTATTAAATATAGATTTTATTACAAAGTTTACTATATAATATTAATATTAATAGAATATATTTTCGAAATTGAATATATTTTCGAAATTGAATATATTAAATTTATTAAAACTTTACATATAACAAAAAGCGATTTTATCCTTTCCTTTATTTGTTTTTGAATATAATCTAAAAGTTTTTATTTAAAAAAGGATAGGTATTTAAATCATAATTACAAAAGCTTATATTTAATTTCAAACTAAGATTTGATTAATAATAGAGATAAATTCAATTTGTTTATATTGACCAATAATAATATTATACTTATATTTATTAATAAACTTTATAGCTATAATTATAGGAATATTAGATATTTCTATTTCAAGGATTTCAATAAATATATTAACTACTTTATATTAAACTTTTTTTATTTTCCAAATCATTTTGAATTTGTTTTTAATGAGAAATATTATAATATTGTTTTTATATTAAAAAACAATAGGGTATTTATTATATTTAATTTTAAATAAATTATAATAATTAATATATTTGGATAATATTGTATAATTAATATCTATTAAATCTTTATATATATTTATTTGATAATTACAATGAATATAAAAAGAAAATCGGTTATATTTAGAAAGAAAACAATATCCTTAATAACTTGAATTATATTAAATTACAATATACTTTTTTTCAATTAATCTAAAAAAACTATTAATATTGAAAAAAATAAAAGAACAAATTATCTCAATAAATAAATATTTCAAATAATTTTATTAGAATATTTAATGATTTTATAATTCAAGGAGTTGATAATAATTAAATAGTTCTTCATTTATATAAAGGTTTTATTAAAAACAAAAACCTTATTTATTACTATTACTTTATGATTCAAATTTATAAAGAAAATGAGGATTTTTGTAATTATATAATTATATTAAATTTTTAAATTAATTAAAAATATAGTATCTAATATTTATAATACTTTTTATTAATTATATTTATTATAAAACAAATCACAAATATTATTAATTACAAAGATAATAATTTAACTTATAATTGTAAACAAGATTATTAAAATATCAATTAAAAAATAAAAATAAAGGATTGATTAAATAAAACTAGAGATTTATATTTAATAAATAATTTTTGATTTTAATATTAGATATAATTCGAGATAGAATTTTTTTTAATATAAAATTATAAAAGGTTTTTTTAAATTATATATTTCTGGATTTAAAAAGTATATTGTTTTTAATATTATTTATATTATCAAATTTAATTATTTTTATAAAAGTTTTAAAATTAATAATAAATACAATATAGATAGAAGATTAAATATAGATATTGAGAAATGTAAAAAGGGTAATAGTATTAATGAAAATAATAATAGTTATAAAATTAATTATAAAATTAATAAATTTCTTTATAAAAGTTATACCAGGGGCCTGCGAACCCCCGGACCCCTTGCTTTTTGAGAAAGTATTATAATTATATAAAATCTAAAAAAGAAATTTTATTGAAAGCTTGCAGGCGAAGTCGGTTTACCTTTTTTTATTCAGATTTTTTATTCAGATTTTTTAATCCTATTTAGATTTTAGTAGGTCATTTTACATCAGATCATTAATTATATTACTGAATTACGAAAGCTATAATATGAAAATAATTTTTATTAATAATAAGCCTATTATATTCGATATAAACCCTTTTTAATTAATTATATAAGCTCTAGCTATATCTATATTAATTAAACTTCAACTCTTTGGAAAATCCTTAGTTTTAAAGCTAGTAATATAAAAAATATATTATTTGAAAGTCTTTAGTGTTTTATATATAATTATTACTTTTTTTTTTTTCATTCAATTCATATTAGTTTGAATAAACTAATTTCAATGATTTCATTGAAAAAGCCTAGAATTTTATATTATAAAATTTATATTATTTTAATTTAAACTCTTTTTAAAACCTTTAGTTTTAAAGCTAATAATATAAAAAATATATCATTTGAAAGCCTTTAGTTTCTTATATATAGTTACCACTTTTCTTTTTTTTTTTTTTAATTTATATTAACTTGAATAAACTAATTTAAATAATTTCGTTAAAAAAGTAAGGAGTTGTGTTATGATTATAATGTTAAGAAAATCGAATTAATCAAATCGCTTGAATCTAGTTAATTAGATTATTTGAATTGAGTTTTATTAAGCGAGGTTCTCTTTTTTTGTATCTATATATTTTCAGTTTTCATGAGCGATAAGATTATTAAGGAGGTAAATCTCCAATTAAATATATTTGTATAGAATATTACAAAAATATTAAATAATATTGTAAAATTTATAATAATTATATATTTGCTTTTTGTATTGTATTTAAAAATATTAAATTACTTTTTAATAATATTTGATATACTTGAAATAATATTTTAATTTTAATAATTGATTTCGAAAAAGGAAAACATTTAAATATTTATTTTCTTTTTCTTTTTTTTAATTATATAAAATTGATTGAAATTGAATAGGGATTATAAATTCAATAGATATATAAATCTAAAGTTTAATAATTATAAGGAATAATTTAATATTATAAATCTATTATTTAATGATATTATTATAAAAGTAATTATTGGATTAAATGAAAGGGTTTATAGAGAATATAAAAAATTAATTCTGTATAATAAAATCGAAATATAAAGATACCTCGATTTTGGGATGTTGTGTTGATCTATAAGTAACTATAATTATAAATACTAAGGAATATAAAGAGAATAATAATATCTATAAAGATTATAATAATCACAAAATTGATAATTAAGCCTATAAGTTTCTTTGTAAATCCTATATTAAAAATATTTATAAAAAATTCTATAAATAAATCGAATAGAATTACAAAATTTATAACAATTATATATTTGTTTTTGATATTATATTTGAAAACATGAAATTGCTTTTGATAGTATTTAATATACTTAAAATAATATTGGAATTATTTTAATTATAATGACCAATATCAAAAATAAAAGAAAATGAATATTTATCCTGTTTTTGTGTTTTTTATTTATATATTTAATATTAATATAAATTAAGAATTGTAGAGTTTTTGAATATATAAATCTAAAGTTTTATAATTGAGAGGGATATTTTGGAGTTTTAAATTTATTATTTAATAATATTATTATAAAAGTAGCTATTGGATTGAATAAAAGAATTTAAAGAAATATAATGAGTATTTCTGTAAGCTTTAAAAATTGAAATTCCAAAGATACCTTAATTTTTGATTGTTGTGTCGGTTTGTCTATGAAATCTATGAAGTCCAAGAGATACAATAAATTTTAAAAATTATTGAATCTAGGATTTCTTTTGTCAAATATGAATCAGAATTTATTATTAGAATTTGTGATAGAAATCTTTGATTAAATCTTGAATCAAATTTTTAAATAAATCTTTTTGAAATAATTTAATTCTAAGTTTTCGAAACTCAATAGATTTTATTAAATCTGTCCTTTGAATTCTATTTCCAGTTTCTTTAGTAAATCACTTTTGAACTTCTTAAAACTTTATGAATATTTCTCTTTAATTTCTTTTATTTCCAATTCTAAAACTCTCCGACAGTTTCATTCTATTCTATTTCAAAAACTCTAAATCAACTAAAAAATTTTACACGATCTTCGAATTTTTCAATAATGTAATTCAAGGTTCCAATGTAATGAAAAGTTTTTTTAACAAATAACAACCCACCTAAATATTAATACAAAAATTACATTTCTGAAATATATCTTTGAAAATTAAATAATATCAGAACTATCACACATTTTGATACATTAAAGAATATAGCGTTTTCATATATAACTATTTGAAAGTTGAAACTAAAAGAAATATTTTGTATAAATTCATTCACATTATATAAAGATATAGAATAAATTAATAAGTAACTATGAAGTATTCCTTCATTTTTTCGTTTCTAGCTTTTGATTTCAAAAATCCATATAATACAAGTTAATTCTAATTCTTCGATTTGCTCTACTATATATCCGTACAGTTTATACAGATTTTATTCCTAGAATGTATTTATAAACAAAATAATCTAAATAGATTCTGAATGGTCAAATTCTATGCTATATATAGTTACTGATAGGTAATTAATAAAATACATATTTTGATTCCTACCTAATAAACATTGAATCTAAAAAGTTTTCGTCTTTGATATTATGATTAATAGTAATATCAATGAAGAATAATGTTAATACTACCTATTTATAACATTTAGGATTGATTTTCTTTTGTATCTCATCACTTATTGGTAATATAAATTATCAAATAGGTATTATAGTAAATTACTCTTATACTACTGAAAGTCCGAAATATTGCGTTTATACCATTGGAATTATTATTACTTTATCTTTATGTTGTTTAGATTCTAACCTTTTATATGTAGATTTTATATATAGAATTTGATTTATCAAATACAGAATCTGATTATTATATATGGAACCTAGACTATCAAAGATGGATTCTAAATTTTATATATGAAATCTAATCTATTAAATTTGGATTTCATATTTTTATGGTAATGATTAGTCTTGGAATATAGATTTTAATTTTTATATATCATAAATGCTAACTAGAGATAATATAAATTTTAATCTAAACATTGTAGAATCTAGTTTTTATTAAATCTAAATGGCATGAAAATAAATTCAGATTAATTCTAGTAGTGCGAGAGTAATTGAATTTATTTTCAATAATACTAGAGTAATTTACCATGGAAATTATTATTCTGATTCATTCTTTTCTTTCTACATTTGTATTGACTGTTTCTTTGTTTTTTTAAAAGAATATTTCGATTACTATATTTTAAATCTTGTATACTTTTTGATATTTAATACAATTCAGAATGCTTACTAGGTAGATATTCTGATGCTTATGAAAGAATTACCCTAAAAACTAATATTATTATAATTTTAAAAGTCATATTTCTTAGTATTATTATTCCAGGACTTTCGATTTATAAATATTAATATGCTTTTTATGATTTTATAAAGTTTCTATGGAATATTTTTACACTGCGAAATAATTGAAAATATATAGTGTATATTAAAATCATCTGTAATTTTGAAAAATATTAGCTAAATTAATTATAATTAAATTTTAGAATAGATTGTTAAAATCTTTTTATATTATTGAAATTTAGAAAGAATTAAAATTAAATGGAATAATATAAAAACTATTAAAGTTATTGAATTGAATTGAAAAGTAATTATTTCATACTAATTGTTTGATTATTAACAATTCAATCAATTGATATAATTTGATAATCAAAGTCTGAAATAATACTTAATTTAAA
Organism: Botryotinia globosa; assembly: GCA_014898425.1. NCBI lineage: Eukaryota > Fungi > Ascomycota > Leotiomycetes > Helotiales > Sclerotiniaceae > Botryotinia > Botryotinia globosa. Next base: position 142,287 of record RCSZ01000027.1, on the reverse strand, counting down.
ACTATTTTTTAAATGATATCATTTTTATGAAACTTTATAAAGAATCTAATGATTTATTAAAATTTCAAATAGAGAAATTTCAAATATTTTTTCTTTGAAAAAATAAATTTATTTATTTTAAGGATTTCAAATATAAAAATTGGAATATTTAAATCTCTTTTTTTATTTAATAATTTACCTATTGAATTCTTAATAAAATATTAAAGTTTCAAAATATAAAATTATAAGTTGATAGAGATACAAAGAATCTAAGCAATATTATTAAATCATATTTATTTCTAATAACTTATTAATTTTGATATAATATTTCCCTTCAATTATCTATTCGAATTCTGTAAAGCTTTTTAAATATATATAAATTATATTAATAAACTATATTTTTAAATTGTATACAATTTGATTAATTTTAATTTGTATTACACATCTTTAATTATTTCGCCGAGTACAACATTCGAATTAATTATAGAATTAAGATATGTTTTCAAATCGAGGAAAGTTGAATTGAATATTTCTGAAATCTTATAAATGAAAATATCTTTCATTTATAATCAAATTAAAATCAGCCGTCGGGGAAAATGAACTTTTCAGACTACAAATTCGTAGAAGTTTCGTTTTTCTTTTTTATTATAATAATTTTGAAATCCTACGAATTCGTAGACTTTAAATTCTTTTTCCCCAACAGCTAATACTATTATAATATAAAATACATGAAATACTATATATGAATTCTATTTCTAATACATATCATTAATATAATATATAGAGGGGCCAGCCCCCAAGCCCCCGATCCTCGCTACGCTCGAGTTTAAATGATCATTATTATTATTCTTCTTATAATTTTATTCTTCTTATAATTTATTTATTCTATTTATTCTATTTATTCTATTTATTTTATTTATTCTATTTATTCTATTTATTCTATTTATTCTATTTATTCTATTTATTCTATTTATTCTATTTATTCTATTTATTCTATTTATTCTATTTATTCTATTTATTCTATTTATTCTATTTATTCTATTTATTCTATTTATTCTATTTATTCTATTTATTCTATTTATTCTTATTCTTATTCTTATAATTACACTTTTTCTTAATATCAATAAGCTTAATAGAATAGTAAATTAGTAGAATGATAGAATAATAATTTCTTATTTAGTTTCTTATTTAGTTTATTTTTATACACTTTTATTTAACTTTTAATCTAGATTTTGATTCAGATTTTGATTCAGAATCTAATATTGAAAAACGTCTTAAGGCAATTGTGCCTTGGGTATTAGTTCTTCTATTTTTTATCTTCAAATATAACTTTTCAATTCAATCAATTAATTCTACTACGTATTATTATAGGGCTTACTTTAGAGATTATTATATATTTGGAAAGCCTTCAACTGTTTTAATCTAATTATTTCTTTTCCAATCGACTAAATTGAAGTGATTTCTTCAGAATTCTCCCCTTGCTTAATTGAAAAAACTAAACTTCAACCAATAGAAAGTTTCGCATGCTACTTATAATTAATCAAAAGGAACCTTATGTGTGCTAATTGACAAATTTGATATACTTATATAGATATATGATTATATAATATAGGAGTACAAAAGAACTTGGTTTGCTTTTACGAATCTATAATCTCTAAAACAAGTCTTAATACCTATACTCAAATTTCTTAGATTTCAAAATCCTCAGATTTTTGGATTTTTAGATATTCACATGCTGAACTTTTTGTATTTTGATGTTTTGAGTGCTTCCCTGTATGTTACAGTACAATGATTTACTGGCTCTTCAATAAGTGTTTTTTATTTGAAATAATATACCTACATGATTATCGACTTATAAATCGTGAATGAAGAAAAATTTCAATATTCAATACAATTTCTTCAAACTAGGGATTCAAGCTTTTTATTAATACCTAGGTATACTAAATCAATTTATGAATACTTCATTCACAATATTATCAAAAATCAATTCCTCATTACATATATATATATATATATATATATATATATATTGTATTTTATTTTTCTTTTGAAGTATAAAAATATCGAGAAAATCCATACCAATTATATTATAGATTTTTCGATAATATCAAGCAAAACTGAAATAGCATACAATCAATCTTAATAAATCATTCAAAGGATAAAGCAATTTTAGTTTTGAAATTTAATAAAATGAAATTGTTCATGATGAAAGAACTATTCGAATCTTTTGAAGTTGTTCAATATTGGGAATCTGAATTATGCGTTTTATTAATAATATCGAAAGTTCTAATACAAACAATTATATAATTGTTTAATGAAAGATAAAAAACAAATATTATAATATACTATAAGTTAAACAAAAGTTTATCAAGGTATCTTTGAAGCTTATCAATCTTTAAAATCAAAAGACTGTATGTTTCATTACAAGTCAAATTAAATATAATGAAACGCTGCAAATTTTCTATATATAAATATAATATTGGAATTAATTTAAAGATATTCCATTTTTAATGATATTACAGTTCAAGATATTCTAGAGAAAGGAGGGCTCTATTTAATTATAGTATTAGATTAGTTTGATAAATATAATAGGTAATCTAATTTATAATTTAATGAGGAAGTTGATTTGATAGTGAAATTAGAAGATATAGAAATGAAATTGATTGATATTGAATATAAAGATTTTGAAAAATGGTTTATAGAATTATTAATATATCTTATGATCGATTATAGAATTTTGATAATTTTAATTAACGTTTTTTCGGTCTTTAACATTTATATATTTATATTGAGTTATTTATTCATTGTGTAATCATTATTGAAATGAAATATTCAAAGAAATAGTAAAACTTATTTTAAAAGGACAAATGGGAATTCTATATAGTATCCCTATTGTATTCTATATTGTATAGTATTCAATCGAGATATAGTATTTAAGTTATACTTTTGATTAAATATAGTATATATACTTTTAGTATAATGGAAGCATTATTAAAGTATTGTCAAAGTGTAATTAATTAATTCTTATAGTTAATCTCTGTAAGCCTTGTAGCTAGCCCCTATAGACTTTGAAACTATAAACTCAAACCTCTATAACTAGCTCTTGTAGCTACTTCCTGTAAATCTTATATTATAAGCCTAAAAGAATAAAAAAACAAAAGTTATAAAATTAAAATCTAAAATAATTAGTTATCTCCTAGAACAAATCCTAACAAAAAAATTGAGTTATATTTAAAAAAAAAAGGAAACATTATATTTAAAAATTGAAATAAAGCTTGATGGTTAATCAAACTTTATATTATATTATTATTTATTATATTAAGGCTTTATTCATATTATAATAAATTTCATAAATTTAAAATCATTATATAAATATAATCTTATAATAATCGAAGAATTAAAAATATATATATTGATCCCTGAAATAATATTATATATTAAATAACAGAGGTTTGAAACTACTATTAAATAAAATGTAATTTTTATAATTTTTATATTTTTAATATTAATATTATAAATTTATAATAAAATAATTATATTATAGTTGTAATAATATTATTATATTATATAATAATTTTAATATCAATTTTAATAATGATTTAATATTATTCTATTAAAAGCTTTTTTTTTCTGAGTTCCCGATTCGGTACAGTAGGGGTACCGTACAGAAGTTCGAGTACTGTTCAGGGGTTTGAGAACTATAGAAGTACCACTCCATTAGTACTAGCACCGTACTTCCACCGTTTTATATCCCTGCTTGTGCCGTTAAGTTAGTAAAATTGATAATCTCATGAATGTTGAAAAATTTTGAAATTTAAAAAAACATGTTATTATTTCTTATGGAAAAAAGATTTTAATTTATTTTATATTTGAAATTGAAATTAAAAACCATTTATTATGTATAGATTGATGATTTTTGATAGGTATACTAATAAAAGTTTATATAAATTATTCAGAACAAATCAAATTTAATATAAACAAATTTGCTTTCGTATCAATTAAAATAAGAAAATGACTTGATATTAAATTTAGCTCCTATTGAAAATATTCTCAAAGATTAAAAAATACTACAATTGTTTGAAATCAATTATCATAGATGTTTGATTCTTTTACATTATAGAAATAATCATACAAGTATTGTATTGCTTATCAAAAACACATTTTGAATTGATTTACAAATCAGGAGACGAGCTAATATAGATGATTGAAATAACTATCGATATTTTCAAAATAAAAAATATAATATTATCATAATGATGAAATCTTTTAAGGAATATAAATCTAATAGAACTATTAATATATGTAAGTAAATAGAATTAAGGTTCCTTTCTATTGTTGATTTAATCTCTATTTGGAATCTAATATTGATTCTTAAAATTTGGTTTCATAAGACAAGCAGGGATATAATATAAAGTAAATACGGTACGAGTACTAATGGAGCAGTATTTCTATAGTACTAGTGGTACCGTATCGAATTCTTATTTATGACATCAAGGTGATTCAAATGATTTTCCATTTTAGCAATAAAAAAGACTTTTGAAAATTTCCCAAAAAATTAAAAAATTCTTTTTTTACATTTATCTTTGATAGATTTAATCATTCAGTCTCTCAACATAAAACTTCTTCATACTCATATATTTGAATTATTTGATAATATCATGTTCAAGTTTACTAAACTAGTGTCAATAGAAATATTTCCACAAATATAATTTTTTCTACAATTTTTCATTTTCGATAACTTTATAATTCATCAAGTAAGATTTTTTGAATAATTGTTGAATTGGATGATAAGAATTGAAGACAAAGATTCAATCTTGAATTCACTTAACCCTTTTTTATAAATATATCAATCTATAATATTCTCAAAATTACTGATTAGTAAGCAAATTATTACCTTAACAACACGAGTGGGAATTTTGTACAATACCCCCACCGTACCCCCATACTATACAATACTCAATCGGGATACAGTGTCTGAGCTGTACTCCTAATTGAATACAATGGAAGCACCGTCAAAGTACCGTCAAAGTACAACTAATTAGCCCCTGTAGCTAATCCCTGAAGCTAACCCTGTAGGCCCTACAGTTAGCCTCTATTAGGCCTATATTATAGGCCTAAAAAAATAAAAGTTATAGAATTAAAATCCAAAGTGATTCGTCATCTTTTGAAATGAGTTCTAGCAAAAAAAAGAGGTATAATCAAAAAAATGAAAAATTGTATTTAAAAATTGTAATAAATTTAATTACTAATCAATTTCTATATTATATTATTATATATTATATCAGGACTTTATTCGAAATATAATAATTTTTTTAAATTGAAATTATTATATAAATACAATCTTATAAACAAATAATTTGTAGTATTTGAATAATTTAAAATATATATATTAATCCCTGAAATAATATTATATATCGAATTACAGGGATTTGAAATTAGTATAAATTGAAATTCAATTTTTTGAATTTATTATATTAATATTGGAAAATCAATAATATAATGATTCTATTATAATTTTAGGAATATCATTATATTATATAACAATTTAAATATTAATTTTAGAATTATTTTATCAAAAACTTTTTTTTTCCAAGTCCCCGATTAAATATAATAGGGGTATTATACAGGGGTTCGGGAACTGTAGAAATATTACTCTATTAGTACTAGCACTGTTTAGGAATTCAAGTACTATTTAGAAATTCGAGTATTGTTCAGAATTTCGAATACTATAGAAATACTATTCCATTAGTACTAGTATTACAAATATTATAGAAATACTACTTCATTAGTATTAGCACTGTACTTCCACCGTTTTATATCCCTGCTTGTATCGTTAAGGTATTAAGGTTTATATACTTTCATTCTTATATTATTTTAATTCTATTCTTCATTTGGAAAATCTAATTAATCAGAAATGAATTCATATTTTTTTATAATTGTTGATCTTAAAAGATAAACTCTAATTGTAAATAATATACATTCTAATATAAATAGTATACACTTTATTTAGATAACTATTACAGAATCAAAATAGTATAAAAGTTGATTTTATTCAATTTTAATAATGTAAGGGTAGTGATTGCTACCTAGGTATTAATTTCAATATAATTCAAATATAATTTAGATATAACTTTATGGAAAATTCTTTCTATAATTCTTTGATTGGATGTGATATTATCACTCTTTAGGAGTTTAAGTATTATTTAGAAATTCAAATATCATAGAAACCTTATATTATTCTATGAACATGAATATCAGAATATAAGTATTATATAATTATTATATAAATATTAGTAGTAGTAATAGTAAACTCTCAATTGATTCAATTTATATATAACTATGCTAAAATCATGTAATGTATTTGTGTGGTTTTAAATGAATAAAATAGATAGGAAAAAGAATAAATTTTTTTTGGAACTTTTCCATTAAATCTCTAAATAACCTTTTAAATGGGTTTTTTTAAATTTTTTGAATTATTTATAATATATATTTATTTTATTCAAAAACCTTTTATTTATAGATTCCTTTGATATATTTATAAAAACTATATATTACTTGTTTTATTATAATAATTTCTCTTTTTTTATTCAATTTCTTTTGATATATTATTATGAAAACTATAATTAATTATAATATTATATTTCTTTTAAAGATTTGTTTTTATTCTTTAATTTTTCGAGATTTTTTTAAAGGATTATTATTTTATTATAGCTTTTGAATTTATTATTTATAAGATTTATATTCATCTTTTTTTAATATATTTCAATAGAATATAAAGTTGTATTATAGAATTAATTAAATAAAATCGAATAATAGATATAATAATATATACTTTATACTTAAAGAATTATTATTTCTTTAATGATAATCAATAACATATTATTTGTTATATAAAATAATATCGAAATTAATATTTTTATAATAATATTATATACTAATATGAAATACTATATACTTGAATTAATATATTATTATAAATTGAAAGATTTAGGGTTTTTAAAAAAAGAAATTGTAAATATATTAAAAATATATATTAGAGAAATATATTAGAAAAATATATTTTGCTATATATTTTAGTATATCTTTTATAAAATATTTCCTGAAATAAACAAAGCTTTTTTGAAAAGCTTTTATTTTTTATATTTTTATATTTAAAAATCTTTTTTTTTATAATTGAAGTTTCTCTATAAGATTTTTAAATACTCAAAAATCTGAATTATTATAGAAATTTATAATTTGATCTTTTTTATTCATTACATTTAATATAATAAGTTTATTATTAATAGTATTAATATTGATAACTTTAATATAGATAAATTAAATCTTTTTTTTTTTTAATATTGATAATAATATCTTTTTAATTCAAATAAATATTGATTGAGTAATTTTGGGAGAGAATAGAGGATAATATTCTGTTTTGAATGTAATAGAGATTAATGGGTTTTTCTAAGAAAATTTTCTTTGGTTTTTTTGTGCTTTATAAATATTATATTATTAATATTAATATTAATATTATATTTTCACTGTTTCATATGCCGGTTTATTCTGTTGAAATAATGTCAATATATAGATTCTAATTTTTCTATACCTACTATAAATTCTATTTATAGATTTTGATTGAAAAGTTATAAACCCTAATTATTATACGAATCTGAGCTATATAAAAGTAAATATAGATTAATCTGGATCGTGTGAGAATGAATCAACTTGATTTTAATTATATTAAAGTGATTCATCAAAGAACAAGATATTAATTAGATATTTTCTATTAATTAGATATTTTTCCCCTGAATTATTGCATTTAGACTTATTTAGAATCACTAAAATATAATAATATGACAAAATTCGATAAATAACTTTTGCAACACTCTTTTTATTGAGATTTGTTCTAGATCGAAATAGTATTTCGAATACCTTAATGGCATATATAGGGATTCTGTATGGTAACTCTATAGTATCATATTATACAATATCTAATTGGGATATAGTGTTCGAATTATACTTCTAATAAATATGATATATATACTATTGATATAATGAAAATATTATCAAAATATAATTAATTAATTTTATAATTAATCCCTATAAATCTCACAACTAATCCCTATTAAATCTATAATTTGAATCTTGTAAAAAAAAGTCTCAATATTAATACATAAAATAATTAATTAATTTTTGAAATAAATTTTAACAAAAAAAGAGTTATAATTAAAAAAATAGGATTTATTTCCGAATAATGATAAAAATTTGATTAGTAATCAATTTCTATATCATATTAGGGTTTTATTTGAAATCATTATATAAATATAATTTATAGTATTCAAAGAATTTAAAATATATATAATATAATAAATTACAAAAATCTAAAACTACTATTGAATAAAATATATATTTTTATATTTTTCTATCAATATTACTATATTATATTATAATTCAAATATAAATTTAATACTATTTTATAAAAAGCATTTTTATTCTAAGTCTCTAATTGGATATAATAAGAATACCGTATAGGGAGGGGTTCGAGTATTATTTAGATGTTTGGAAACTATTCAGGGATTCAGGAACTATAGAACTATTACTTTATTAGTATTAGCACTACAAATACTATAGAAATACCATTGTATTAGTACTAACATTATACTTCCATTGTTTTATATCCCTACTTCTACCATTAAGGTATATACCTTGATAGTACAAATAGGAATTCTGAATAGTACTCAAACTATAACCTATGCTATACAATATCTAATTGGAATATTAATATTCAAACTACATTCCTAATTAATTCCTAGAGTTATACCTGATAGGCTCTGAATGAATATACTTAAATTTCTATAACTATTTCCTATAAGCCCTATAGCTAGCCTTAATAAAGCTTTTAATTTATACAAAAAAAAACTAAATGCTTAGAATATTAAATCATTGATAATTCACTTAATTGTATTTTAATTAGAAAAAGCTATTATTGAGAACAAAACTCTAAAATATAATTTGAAGATTAATAATAAAGTTATGAATAAGACTATTATTTATTATATCAAGGTTTAATAAAAATATGATAAGTTTTATACATTCGAATCTTCTTTAGAAATATATTATAATTAATGTATGATATGTAAAGTCTTGATAGTTTGAAGTATATTTAAATATAAATCACTGATAAAATAATTTAAAATGAGTTATTAGAGTATAAAACTGTTGTTAATCAAAATATGAATGTTTCTTTTGATATCACGAAATTTATGATCCAGGATTATATAAGAGTTTTCACAGAATTTTCATGAAATAATCAATTAAATATTGAATTGGATATGATATAAACATGATTTCATAAAATGCTTTTTATTCCAAATACCTACATGGATATAGTATTAGTATTGTGGAGAGATTCAGGAATTTTATAATTATTATTTTATTAATACTAGTATCAAAAATATTACATTTATATTATAATATACTAGAGCTTGTTCTATTGAAGTATACTATTTATATATATGTTCTGAAATAAAAAAATTCAGTCTCAGATCTACTACTCATAAGTGATTTAAGAACATAAACATCTTAAAACAAAATCAAAGGAGTTCAACGATAATCATACGTAAATCCTTCTCAATTTCTGAAGTTCAAAAAGTTATAGATTGATTGATACTTTTTGTGATTGTTTTTGATTTTGCTCAAAGTCTACATCTATATTTTCATTTGACATCTCTTATTATGAACTCATTGAAAATTCATTATTATAAAATACAATATCAAAAAAGTGAATCAATAATTATAAATCATACCTACCTAGATATTATACTTTTTTTATTAGAGTTTTGATTCTTTTAACAATAATCAAGTTTGATTATATTCACTTTAAAATGATATAAATCATTTTTATAAGAAGTATATTTGAATTTTAAAAGGTATTTGTAGATTTTTGAGTATGTTACCTGTGAGATATAATTTTAATATATGGTAAATAGTATTATTATTATATTATATATAAATTTTGTTTCTACTGGAGAATACAGTTTAGATAATGTATTTCAATTCTATTATAATATTATATAGAAATACCATGGGAATATTATTTTACATTTTTATTTTATTTTTAACAATAGTCACAGTTGGTATTAATTGCTATCAGTCAAAATGTTTTTTCATATTTAAACTCATTATTTAAAATTGTACATATTTGAATAAACTCTAATATAATATAAATGTTTCTTTAGATATTTTAATTGATTTGTTTTCTATAAAAATATATTAAAATTAAAACAGATTATTTTCAGGATTTTTATTAGGTAATATCTAAAATCATATAGATGAAAAATTACAATATTTTTGACACTATTAAATTTATTAATAAAATATAGAAAAATTAAGTAACTTTTTTAATATTTTAATTCAGTTATATAGATTTTTACAATATAACCTCCAAAAAGATCTGAAATTTTGAAAAAATCAATTTTTAAATAATTTGAGTTACAAATTATAAAGATCTTTGTATTTGAAAATATAATAAAAAGCTGATTTTTGATATAAAAATAACTTTAAATTGATAGTAGTTGATTAGTATTATAATATAAACTATACACTTGAATTATTTTTTATTTGTAATTCAAATAAAGATATCAACATTTTTCTTTGAATTCAGATTCCTGAAAGTTTGATAATTTTTAATAAATCTAATATTCGATAATTATTGATTATTATTCAATCAAAGATATAATGTTAAATTAAAATATAATCCTTTAAAGAAACTTATTATAATTCAAATTATCAATAAAATTAATACAAAATCTAATTAAACATTTATTCAGAATAAAACTATTATTCAAAATTAACTAAATATATATATTTACAATTTTGATAATTTAATATAATAAAATATTATAAGAAAAACTTTCTATAATTATCAATTAAATCTTAAACTTATCTAATTTTATTATCATTTATTTCAAAGATTGTTCCAATTAATTATTATAATATATAATTTCAAATTTAATGTTTATTTTTCTAATTCGAATAAAATCTTTATTGAACTATCGTTCATAAGAACTCAATTAAATAAAAATATTAAATTGAAACAGAAAATAGATTAATTGAATATTGATTATTTAGTATGCTATCTTTTGAATAATTTTGTAATTTATAAAAACTATATCGAGTTATTGTTGATTTTAAAACTACTAATTGCTATTCCAATAATCAGGAAAATATATAATATATTAGTGGAACAACTGAAATACGAATATAATTGATTTTATAAATATGCCTTCTTATACATATAACATATAGATATTTTACTATCTGTAAATAAATTAAGGCCCCTTTTATCGGTTCAAAGTGATGAAATATAGAGACTTATGAATTTGATTCAAAACTTTTAGCATTGTTTCCTTTGTAAACAAATCAGAACATGTTTTTCTGGAAAATCTACTACCATACTGGTGTAAAAACGATCATGACATTAAACTTTTTGAATTATCCCTTTCTTGCAACCAAAAACCTGTAGGATATTAAACTTACATCTCTTTTTACTTTCCATAATATATATTTTTGGATTATATGTTTTGAAATGTTCGTTATATTTCAAAAATAATCAATCAAATAAGAACATATATACTCCACATGATGAAAGATTAAATCAAAAAAATAAGACCAAGGAAATATTCAATGTGATAATCATAAAGTGCATTTTGAATAGTTTTTACTGAAAGGAACCAAAAGAATTATCAAGCTAAGAAACGCTTCAATGAATGTAGTTATAGATTATATTTTCTATTTTGAATCCAATCATTAATTAATTTGTTATTTTTGTAAGAATATGTTTCTATACTAATGATATATTAAACTTAATGATATTATCAACATTATGAAAAAAAAAGGTTCAATAGAATATTCATACTAAGATTTTGAAAGTTTTAGAAATTATTAATATTAATTCAACTTTTTTTACAAAAGTGTATTATTTTTAAATAACTTCAAAATCTAAATTTAAAAAGAAAATACGATTTCAAAACGTCTCAATATAAATGTAAATTTGAATTTTTAAAAAATAAATAATGAAATAATTTGAAATAATATTCAATAATTTATTAAATTTTGTAAATTGAATAAATACCTATAGGAAAAAATCATATTGATAATTGAAAATTTATATATATAAAATGAATATTATAGAGAGTTTTATTATTTGAATAGATTCGTATGAATTGTTTTTTATTAATATTATTAAATATTGAATATATTCAGAATAGATTCTCTGGAATGCTTATTAATAGATATACTATCGAAGTGTATTATATTATTTATTATAATTCTGAGAATATAATCAATTATCTATAAATCTATAAATCTATAAATCTATAAATCTATAAATCTATAAATCTATAAATCTATAAATCTATAAATAATAAGTGGGAAGAATAAATATGTTCTAATTTTAATTTTATATTATATAGTATCTAATTGAAATGTAATATTTGAGTTATATAATTAATCAAATATTATATACAATCTCAATAAAATAGAATTAGTATTAAAATATTATTTATAATTTTTGAAAATAGTTTTTATAAGTTTACAAAACTGATCTTTTTAAATTTCAATAATAATTTTTTATAAGTTATTTAAATGATTTTTAAAAAATCTATTTTCTTTTTCAAAAAAGATGAAAAAAAACTATTGATTTGTAATATAGTATTATCAGTAATATTCTATATTAGATTTTAATAATGAAAAATCTATTATTAAAAATAAACGAAAATTTATATTTTTGATTTATACCTAAGTATTTGATAAAGTCTAATTATTTATTAATCTTTATATTATAAATTATATATTTTATTGGAGTTTAATAGTAAATCTTATAAATTTTATGAATGTAAATCTAGAAATAAAAATACCAAATCTAGATCGATAAATATAGGTAAATTTGTAATATTTAATTAATTGAATTTTAATAATACAAATTATAAAAAAATATTAATTTTTAATTCATTATTCTAAATCAAATTTTAAAGAAACAAAACTATTATTAAATGTAATATAAAATTTCTTATATTTTAAGCTAAATTTTAAAGTTAAAGGTATTATATCATTATTGAGATTTTAATACTAGAATCAATATAAATAATTTATAAAATATTAAATCTATCATGATTTCAAAATATACTTTAATCTTTTGAATTTTCGAAAGAATATAAATTTGGAATTATGAAAAATCTCAAATAATTTTATAAACCTAAATATTATTCAAAAATTCAGAAATTATACAAATATCCTTTTATCAATATTGATATTATATACTATTGAATATTATTCATTTATTAAGAAATATATTATTATTAAATTTTTCAAATTTTTCAAATTTTTTAAATCTATTATACCGATTAAATCTTTTTAATTTATTTAATTCATGAAAAACTTTCAATTTATAGGTTTTATGAAATCTATAAAATCTTTAAAATTTGAAAATCTGAAAATCCTATAAATTCTCTCAAATTTTTTAACTTATTTAAATTAAATAGATCTATGAAATCTGAAATTCTAAATATTTTTGTTAGAAAGAAGAATATACTATGAAAATAATAATAAACAGATAGGTATTCTAGTTTAAGAACTCACAATCGAAAGATTAATGTTTATATATAATATCTAATATATCTAAAAATCAAAATTCGTATGAAATTTAACATCTTAAAGAATTATAAACATAAATACTCTCCATAATTATAACACGAACTACTCAGAATTATTAAAATAAAAACATTGAAATTTACAAACTTATAGCATTTCAAAATTATTGTAATAAACCAAGTTTTAGTAATATAAATGGGAACCATAAATAATACACCTAAAGTACACTCACAAAATCTATTATTCAATTAAAATATAATATACAAATTATATTCCAATAGAATATACTACAGAAGATTTGGTATTATTTGAAGATTTAGAAACCAGAAAAATATGAAGAATATCATGAATCTTTTATGTTACTAATATTGATTTTATGTTTTGACTACCTATATATCGTCCCTATTTGCTCTATTGAGAGAAAAAAAATCTCATGAAATCAAAAACTGATTTTGTTTGTGATTGGTATTTATTATACATAAATCCAATCCTATACAATAACTTTAATTCCATTTTCAATTCACCTAACTCAAAATGTTTTAGTTTTTCAAAAGTGGAAATGATAAAACAAAATTCATATTACAAATGGGATCATATAGATTATTAATACCCACTGAGAGAGAATTTTCTATACAGTTCTTCCAATTCTAAATAATGTTAATATTAATTAGTTAGATCCTTTGATTTTAATCTTAGATTTCATTGAAATATTGAAACCTAATTTTTTTCTATAAAACTACTAACAATAATATCAACAAGTTCCAAATATTTAATAATTATTTCCGAAAGAAATATAAAACAAATAACTTTTTATTAATTGCTCTATATTTCTAGACTTTGAGTGATATAACAATCTTAAATAATTGTATATACAGTACGTACTAGAGTACAGATAGTTATCGCTCTGGATTTCTCCGGATTTTGATCTCAACTATAATTTATTCAATCTATATTATTAAATCAATTAATTAATATTATAGCTTAAGAGGACAAGTGGGAATTCTATACGGTACCCAATCGGAATACAGTGTCTGAGCTGTACCCCTGATTGGATACAAATCACGCACCCCTGATACAATGGAAGCACCATCAAAGTATAACTAATTAACCCCCATAAAACCTATATTACAAGCCTAAAAAAAAGTTATAGAATTCAAATGTAAAATAATTAGATAATCATCTTTCGAAATAAATTCTAGCAAAAGAAAAAGAGTTATAATCAAAAAAAAAAAAATTATATTTAAAAATTATAATTAAACTGGATTATAAATTAAGCTTTATATTATATTACTATTGGGTAGGTTTATAGAAACTTTATTCGAAATATAATAAATATAATAAATTTAAAATCATTATATAAGTCTAATCTTATAAAGGAATAATTTATAATATTTGAATAATTTGAAATATATATATTAATTCTTAAAATAATATCATATATCGAAATACACAGATTTAAAACTATTATTAAATAAAGTACAAGTTTTTCGATTTTTTATATTGATGTTATAAAATTTATAATATAATGATTTTATTATACTTTTAATAATATTATTATATTATTTAATAATTTCAATACCTAGGTATCGATTTTAATATTGTTTTAATAAAAACTTTTTTTTTCTAAATTTCTGATTGAATTTAATAGGAATATTATACAAAGGCTTAAATACTATTCCAGGGTTTGGGAACTATAGAAACACTACTCTATTAATACTAACACTATTCTGAAATTCGAATACTATTCAAGAATTCGGGAATCATACAAGTACTACTCCATTAATAGCAATACCATACTTCCATCGTTTTATATCCCTACTTGTACTATTGAAATGTTTTAAATCTTTAATAATATTCGGACATACACATATATTCAGATAATAAAAAGTTTCATAATTATAAATATATTATATCTTTTGATATTTAATATATTAGTTTTTTACTTTGATATACCTTTATATTACTCTTTATATTAACTTTCAAATTTATGAATAATATATTATCTAAAAAATTCTAAATTACTTATAAAGTATTCTTTAGTTTTTATTTCATATGTTTTAATCAACTTTTATTTATTATAATATTCAGAAATATCTTTAGAATATATATTTTTAAATGTTATCGTATATATTCTAGAAAATCAAGATTAGGATTATAAGAAAACTATAAATTGATTTGAAAAGTACTCTTTTTTTGAAATCAAATTGGTATTTTATAAGCTCGAAATATAGAAATATTATTCTATATAAATTATCACCTTTTGTTTAATACTTTCTTGATAAAAAACAACTTTCTTATTAAAAATCTTGAAATAAAAGTTAATATTATACCTCAACATTTTATTTTCAAAATCCTTATTTATAATATATAATTTACTCTCTATAATATCATAAAAAACTATTTATATCATAATATTTATATTTTTATATATATTATAAAATTGAACTATATTTCAATCCTATTTTTGAATTCAAAAGGTGACATACCCATTCCTACTTTTTTTTTTCTCTATTCTATATAATATTTGTTTAATTAAAAAATTAATTTTCATATCTTCATTATCCATCTTTCATAATTTAAATATTGAATCATTTCGCTGATTATATATTCTTTTATAAATTTAAATATCTTTTTAATTTTTGAATCAATAATCCTATATACCTCAAAAGTCCTTTTAATTATATCCCTTTTAATTTTAAATTTCAAAATTACAATAGTTTTTGAATAAATTCGTTTTAATTATAAATATATATATTATACTATTTTGTATTCCTTTTTATTTATATAAAGCTTTTTCTTTTACTTTTTAAATAGATTCTTTCTATCATTATAATACAAGCTTTTTTCGGCCCTTCGGGGCTAAAAATAACAACGGGCTTGCTAACGCTCTCCGCAGTTATTTTTCACGCCCCTCAGGACCTATATTTATATCTATATTATATAGCTTTTAGAATTCTAAAAATAAATAAGATTAATATTTTTATGTTTTCTATTAAAATATAAATTTTGAAGCTATTTAGAGATTGTAAGCTTTTGAGGTGATGGTCTGTGCACCATTCTAGGTGAGGTATAATAATAATAATAATAATAATAATAATAATAATAATAATAATAATAATAATAATAATAATAATAATAATAATAATAATAATAATAATAATAATAATAATAATAATAATAATAATAATAATAATAATGATGATAATAATAATAATAATAATAATAATAATAATAATAATAATAATAATAATAATAATAATAATAATGATGATAATAATAATAATAATAATAATAATAATAATAATAATAATAATAAATAGATTTCGCTAGTCTCTCGCTTCTAGCTGGTATAAGAGCGCTGAAGGCGTCTTTAAACCTAAATCTAATAAATCTAATAAATCTAATAAATCTAATAAATCTAATGAATCTAATAAATCTAATAAATCTAATAAATCTAATAAATCTAATAAATCTAATAAATCTAATAAATCTAATAAATCTAATAAATCTAATAAATCTAGTAAATCTAGTAAATCTAGTAAATCTAATAAATCTGATAAATCTAATTTCTTCTCTTTCTAATTCTTTCTCCACCTTTTTATAAATCTAATCCCTTCTCTTTTCTTTTTTCTTTTCAAATCTTTCTTCTTTTTAATCCTTTCTTTTTCCTTTTTCTAATCTCCTTTTCTTTCTAATCCCTTTTTTTTCTAATCTTCTTCTCTTTCTCTTTCCAATTCCTTATTTCTTTTATTACAAATCCCAAACCTTCGGATTAATTAAAAACATTTATTTTACTTTCCAAAATTTTCAAAATTTTCAATTTATTCTTTAATCAATTATTTCTTCTATTAATTATAACTTATCAATATAAAAATTATATTATTAAAAAGCTTTCAATTCAAATAATATAAAAATATCACTTGATTATATTTTATATATTATTTATAATTATTTTTTCCATTAATAATATATCCTATTTTATTTTCTAACTTTTAATATTTGCTATACAAAGTATTCATATTTTCTTTTAGTTAATTAGCTTCCAGTTATGAACTATATTCTAAATCCTATATGTTTGGGATATAATATAGATTGATATTTATTTATATATACAATCAAAACTTCTTTTATTTTTTAAACCTTAAATAATAATATTATTTTCTTTTATATCATATAATTTTACACATTTTCTAGATTCATTGAATTCATTAAACTCCATAGATTCACCGACTTTTCTAGATTTCTTCAATTGAATTGATATTGTAGATATTTTTCTTTATATTCTTAATATTCCAGATTCTTGATTTTCTTAGCTTTTCTAGTTTTTTTTTTAATTTCTAAGGTTTTTTGTTTTATTATCAATATCATCAGTATTCAATATATAATAGAATAATGAATTGATAAATTAATACAATATTACAATAATAGAATAATAAATTATAAATTAATAGAATAATAGAATATGGATTTTTACACATTGTCTTTTAATATAATCATAATTATTATATTTTTATTATTAACATTATTTATTCTAATGATAATATTATATCTAATTAGAATAACATCAGCTTTTTCACAATATTCAAAAAATTCAAATCAATTTGAATGAATACTTTCATATAAACCAAATACCTATATACTTTCAAGAATTATTAGCTCTCTAAATGAATATAATAATATAATCATTATCTTGTTTTGATATAACAAAATAAATAATATTCATAATTGGATTTAGAAAAATTATGATCAATCATATATTTGAAGATTTAAATACACTTGGGTTTTTTTATTAATTACAATAAATATAATATATGAAATATTCAATGAAATCTATCTACTTCAAATAGTCTACTAATAATAGATCTTCAATCCTGTTTTTCGAGTATTAAAGTTACTTAAAGAGTATCAAAAAAAAATATACATACCTACATAGAGAGTTCAACTTTTTGTAGTTTTATTGACCTCTATATTTTTATTAAGGTTGAAAAGCTTAAAACCAATTGAAAGTAATATTATTCATTTGTAATAATATAACCCTTAATATTAGGGTTAAATCATTAGAATTAAATCTGTAATATTTATTTTATTATTATTTGAATTACAAAGATCGATAAAAATATTAATTAGATCATAATTGTTGGTTTAAGAAGGATATGGAAAATATACCATTCATATATTTATAGAATCTAAATATTTTCATTATATTTTGTTTAAAAAGTTAATTATATATGAAGAATCATAGATTTTATAAAGATATTACTAAAAGAACTATTTTTTGTATTTGTTTAAAGTTTAATATAATAATTATTAAATTAAATTTATTCATTTATAATGATACATTTAGAACTTTTTTTTATAATTTTTAATATATATAATCAACAGAAAAGTTTATAAAATTATTAAAATCCTTTGTTTATTGATTAAAATCCTAAATGTTTAATAAATGAAATTGATCCCTTTTTTATTCCTTTTTTATTCATTTTATCATTTTGATATTAATTTTATTTATATTAATAGAATGAATGAGTATTTGATGTAGTTTTTCTACTATTATTATATTAATTAAATTAGTTAATTCATTCTAGGTAATTTATATAAATTTGACGATCTATTTTGTAAAAGAATCAATATAATATTGTATTACTGATTATTAATCTCTTTTTATAAATGATAATCAATTTAATGAATAAATTGTATAGTGATTTTAAGTTAGAATATGTAATTAATAAAATCTCGTTGTTAAGAGTAATATCAATTATAAAAGTGATCGTTATATTAATGTTGAATTTTCGAATTAATTTATATAGGTTTAATATTAAAATACTAAGTATAGTTCTTTTGTATTAAATAAATAGTTAATAAATAATATTAGTGTTATCGTATTTTTTCATTATAATAATTATATAATTTATTTAAAGTAAATAAGCCTTATTATTAATAAACAATGCATCAATACAAACAATAGTTTTAAATGAATCTAAATTAAATAATATATAATCAAATTTTTTAATGGAAATTTCTTCTTGTTATTTGATATATTTATTTAACATTATAATATTATTCTTATTAGATGTTATTATTTTATTATCACAAATAAATGGAAAGATATTTCAAATTGATATATAATTGTTATATATATAACAAGCTTATTATATAATATATTTCCGGACTTTATTATATCTTTTTTAAAGATGTATAGATTTTATAAAAATAAGTTATGAATATTATTTCTTCTAGTATTATTTTTGAATATAAGATTGATATTATCAAACATCAATAAATGTTTATAAATTAGCTTTTTATCATTCTTAATTGCAAAATTAGTTTATTTAAATCATTCATTTCTATTTAAATAAATCTATTATTATATGAACATAGGCAAATAACTTCAATTCAATAGCTACTATATTAAGCTTTAAGCAAATGCGATACAAATAGGTTTTTGAAATAAACTATAATATGAATATTTAGAATTTCCAAATATATAGATACTATATCTTTTATATTGTTTTCAAATTAATATCAATGAGCTCTATTATAAATTACTTAACTGATCTTTTCATTTTAATTTTTTAATTTTTGAACTTTTTTAGTTTTACTAATGATAGTATAATATTCTAAATAACTTTATTTAATATTAGTTTTAAATAAGTCAGTAAATAACCTGATTAATTATTAGAAATACCTATAGTTATAAAAGATTTCAAAGCTAGCATTGATTTATTATAGAATATTCAATACAATTTCATCAATTGTTATTTGTTGAATTGAGGAAAGATATTTTCAACTATTAATATTTTTATAATACTTCTTATAATACTTCTTATAATACTTCTTGTAATACTTCTTATAATACTTCTTATAATACTTCTTATAATTTAATTTCAAAAGTTGAAGCATTCAGTTGAAGGATTTTTTAATAATAAGCTTTAGAATTATATCTTTTCCATAAATCTTAGGGTTAGTAGAATTGTTTGATAAAGGTTTTTAATTTGAATCGATAAACTATAGATATATCAATAATCATTTTCAATTCAATAATACTGAGTATATTGATTTTAGAATTATCAATATATTATTTGAAAATATAGTTATATATAACTTTAAGTGTTTGAAGAGATAAGTTTTATTAAAATTGAAAAACTATATAATAACATAGTATATATATTAATACTAATATAAATATTGATAAGATTCTCACAAATTACTTTTTATAAAAGAAATATTACAATTAAATCCGATATTGACTTTTAGAATATCATATTGATAAGATATAATTATTTGTATTTCTAGAACAAATTGATTTTGCAATTAAGTTTAATATAAAACTATAAGCTAACACATTTCGAAAATAATATTACCTAATAATAGATTACCAAGTCTAATAATTTAAAGATTACTATACATATTCATGATTTTTTATACTTTTATAAAATTATAAAATGAGTGAGTTTTTGTTATATTTCTAAGAATTATAGTAATCTATTATAAAATAATAAAGATTCAAAAATGATTTTCAATAATATAATTTCTTTTTAAAAAATCTAAAAACAGAAAAATAATTGAATTACTAAACATATTTTATAACTGAATTTTCATAAAACAATATTTATTATCATTCACAGAATATATAATTCAATTATTAATAGATAAAAGAAATATTTTTAAATATAATATCTTAATAGGATAAGTAGAGATATAAAACAGTAGAAATATAATACTAATACTAATAGTCGGCTCTTATAAGCAACCTCCTAGTTCCTAGTCGGGGAAAGCGGTTGTCTCCTTACTTTTTTTCATAGGTATTTTACTCAATTTTTGTAATAGTATTATAAAATTAATATTATTGAATTCAATGAAATCATAATAATTCAATGATATAATTTATTTTCAAATAATACAATATTTTTTGAACGGGGACAATCGCTTTCCGGGGACAACCGCTTTCCTCGACTAGGAACTAGGAGGTTGCTTACAAGAGCCGAGTATTAATGAAGTAATACTTCTACAATTCCCGAACTCTTGAACAATACTCGAACTACTAAATAATACTAATATCAATAAAGTAATATTTCTATAGTTTTCAAATCCCTAAACAATTTTCAAACCCCTATACAGTACCCCTACTATACTCAATCGGGGATTTAGAAAAAAAAAGCTTTCAATAACATAATATTAAAATTGATATTTGAATTATTATATAATATAATAATATTATTAATTTTATGATATTAATTTTTTAAAATTGACATAAAAAATTTAAAAAATCGTATTTTAATTGAAAGTAATTTCATACCCCTATAATCCAATATATAATATTATTTCAGAGATTAACATATATATATATTAAATTGTTTAAATATTACAAATTATTCGTTTATGAAATCGTGTTAATATAATAATTTCAAATTTAGAAAATTTATTATATTTCAAATCAAACTTTGATATAATATATAATAATATAATATAGAAATTAATCATCAATTAAATTTTATTAGAATTTTTTGGTAAAAATTTTCTTTTTTTTAATTATAACTTTTTTTTTGGCTAAAACTTATTTCAAAAGATAACTAATCACTTTAGATTTTAATTTTTTAGGTTTATAATATAGATTTTACAAAGGCTAAATAAAGAACTTATAAAAGCTAGCTAAAGGGCTTACAGAGGCTAATTATAAGATTTATAGGAGCTAGCTACAAGACTTAGCTATAGAGCTTATAAAGGTTAACTATAGAAATTAATTAATCATATTTTTATTATATCAGAAATATATATATTATATTCAATTAGAAGTATAATTTAAATATTTTATTCCAATTAAATATTATATAATATAAAAATATGATGGGGGTATTATATAGAATTCCTATTTATTCTCTTAAGATAATAATAATATTGAAATCATTATATTTAATTTGAATTTATTTGTTTCTATTAAATAAAATAATAATAGAATGTAAGTTTTTATTACATTTTGTTTTATAACATCATATAGGAATTTTATTAAAAGAAACTAAGAGAAATAATTGTTTTAATATTATATTAGATTACTATTTCATTAACGATAATTTAATTATATTCAATATCCTTAATCTATTTTATTGAAGATTTATCTCCTTAATATTCTTGCTGCCTACAAAGGCTGAAGGTATATATAGATATGAAAAAAGAGAACCTTGTTTAGTAAAACCCGATTCAAGCGATTTGATTGATTCAATTCAAACGATTTGATTGATTCGATTTTCTTAATATTGTGATTATAATATAACTCCTTATTTTTTTAACAAAATCATTTAAATTAGCTTATTCAAATTAATATAAATTAAAAAAAAAAAAAAAGTGGTAACTATATATAAGAAACTAAAGGCTTTCAAATGATATATTTTTTATATTACTAGTTTCAAAACTAAGGGTTTTCCGAAGGATTAAAATTTAATTAATATAAATATAATTAGAGCTTATATAATCAATTAAAAAAAGATTATATTGAATATAATAAACCTAAAATTAATAAAAATTATTTTAATACTATAGTTTTCGTGGTTCAATGATATAATTAATAATTCGTAGTAAAATGACCCACTAAAAAATAAAAAATAAAAATAAAAAATAAAAAATAAAAAATAAAAAATAAAAAATAAAAAATAAAAAATAAAAAATAAAAATAAATAAAAAATAAAAAATAAAAATAAAAAATAAAAAATAAAAAATAAAAATAAAAAATAAAAAATAAAATAAAAAATAAAAAATAAAAATAAAAAATAAAAATAAAAAATAAAAATAAAAAATAAAAATAAAAAATAAAAATAAAAATAAAATAAAATAAAAAATAAAAATAAAAAATAAAAATAAAAATAAAAAATAAAAAATAAAAGAGGTAAACCGACTTCGTCTGCAAGCTTTCAATAAAATTTCTTTTTTAGATTTTTATAATAATAAATATAATTATATAATACTTTCTCAAAAAGCAAGGGGTCCGGGGGCTCGCAGGCCCCTAATATTGAATATTAATTACATTTATCGATAGATCTTTTTAAATTATATTTACATTAATTATAATTCCCAAAAATTCATTTATACAGTATCTTTCATTATTTACAATATATATTCTAATACTATAATAAATAATATTTATTATAATATTTCAAAATTAGTATAAATATTGATAAATATAGAGAACACTCAAAAAAAACTTTTAATATTATTATTATCTATTTAATCTTTTCATATTTAATATGTATAATAAATTATTTATATTCTTTTTCTAATTTTTTGTGAATTATACCTTAACAGTATAAATAGGAATTCTATATAGTACCTCTATCGTACCCCAATACTATATAATACCCAGTCAGAATATAATAATCGGTTCTTATAAGCGGCCTCCTAATTCCTAGTTAGGGAAAGTAGTTATCCCCGGAAAACAATTGTCCCCAAAAAACTTCGAAAATACTATAATAATTGAATTATATCAACTACAACCTTTATAAATTATATAATTATTAATAAAATATTGATTTTTATTATTTATTTATTCTATTTATTATAATAAATAAAATTAAAACTAAATATAATAAATAATATTATTGAATTTAATAAGATTATAATAATTCAATAATATTAAATCCATTATTCTTTTTTTCAGAATTGAATAAAATATATATCAAGATTTTTTGGGGATAACCACTTTCCGGAAACAACCGCTTTCCCCAATTAGGAACTAAAAGATTGTTTATAAAAACCGACTATTAGTATTTGAGCTATACTTCTGATTGAGTATAATATATACACCCCTAATATAATAAAAATATTATTAAAGTAGAATTAATTGATTTCTATAACTAACCCCTATAACTAGTTTTATAGCTAGCCCCTATAAACCCTAAAACTATAGGCTCAAATCCCTATAGCTAACCCCTATAAGCCCTATAACTAGCTCTTATAAAACCTATATTATAAACCTGAAAAAAGAATTATAGAATTAAAATCTAAAATGATTAATCATCTTTTGAAATGGATTTTAGTTTAAAAAAAAGAGCTATAATCATAAAAAGAAAAGTTATATTCAAAAATAATAATAAAATTTAATTAATAATTAATTTCTATATTATTTTATTATATATTATATTAGAGCTTTATTCGGAATATAATATATTTTATAATTTTTATATTATTATATAAATATTATTATATAAATATTATTTTATAAATGAATAATTTATAGTATTTGAAGAATTTAAAAAAAATATATTAATCCCTGAAATAATATTATATATTGGATTACAGGGGTTTGAAATTACTATTAAATAAAATATAAAATATAAAATATTCAATTTTTATATTAATATTATAAAATTATATTATAATCTTAATAATATTATTTTATTAACAGCTTTTTTCTCTTTTTTTCTAAGTCCCTAATTGAATATAGTAGAAGTATAATAAAGACACGATAGGGGTACGATAGAAATATAATAGGGGTATTGTTCAAATACTCAAATATTATTCAAAAGTTTGAATATTATTCAGAGATTCGAGTACCGTTCAAGGGTTTAGAAACTATAGAAATATGACTTTATTAATACTAGTACTATAAGTATTAAAGAAATACTAATATTATACTTCTATTATTTTATATTCCTACTTATACCGTTAAGGTATTCAGAATTCTTATAGTCTTTTTCTTAGGATTAAAGAAATAACAATTATTCATATTTCTATTAGTGATATAATAAGAAACTATTTCTTATTATATTTATTATAAATCTTGCAAAAAGAAATCTAAACAATTATTATCTTAACAGCACGAGTAGGAATTCTGTATGATACCCCCACCATACCCTCATGATATACAATACCCAATCGAGATACAATGTTTGAATTGTATTCCTAATTAGATACAGTATATATACCCCTGGTACAGTGGAAGCACTGTTCAAGTACAGTCAAAGTACGACTAATTAACCCCTGTAGCTAGCCCCTGTAAGCCCTATAGCTAGCCCCTGTAGCTAGCCCCTATAGGGCTTATATTATAGGCCTAAAAAAAAGTTATAGAACTCAAATCTAAATTGATTAGTCATCTTTTCAAGTAGGTCCTAGCAAAAAAAAAGCTATAATCAAAAAAAAATTATATTTAAAAATTGAAACAAAATTCGATTAGTAGTTAATTTTTATATTATATTATTATATATTATATTAGGGCTTTATTCGAAATAAAAAAGTTTTTTTAATTAAAATGATTATAGAAATATTATCTTATGAAGGAATAATTTATTATATTTGAATAATTTAAAATATATATATTAATCCCTGAAATAATATTATATATTGAATTATAGGGGTCTGAAATTACTATTAAATAAAATTTGATTTTTTCAATTTTTTATATTAATATCATAAAATGTATGATATAATAATTATATTGTAGTTTCAATGATATTATTATATTATATAATAAACTAAATATCAATTTTAATATTATTTTATTAAAAGCTTTTTTTCTCCAAGTCCTCGATTGGGTACGGTAGGGGTACTATACAGGGGTTCGGGAACCGTAGAAGTACCTCTCCATTAGTACTAGCACCATTCAGGATTTCGAGTACCGTAGAAATACCACTCTATTAGTACTAGCACCACAAGTACCGTAGAAATACCACTCCATTAGTACTAGCACCGTACTTCCACCATTTTATATCCCTACTTGTACCATTAAGGTAATATAAAAATATCGATTTGTAAAAAAAGTTTTGATTATTAATATATATTATTTTTAAAATGTTTTTTAACAAAAATTCATAGGTTATTTAGATAATTAATGAAATAAATAATGTTAAAACAGAAATTAAAACTTATAATAGAATATTCTGAAAATTATTATATATGAATAAAATTTTAATAT
The DNA here is from genome assembly GCA_014898425.1 of Botryotinia globosa. Taxonomy (NCBI): domain Eukaryota; kingdom Fungi; phylum Ascomycota; class Leotiomycetes; order Helotiales; family Sclerotiniaceae; genus Botryotinia; species Botryotinia globosa. The sequence continues at coordinate 115,778 of RCSZ01000027.1, read as the reverse complement.
AATATAATTGAGAATTATATATAATTATAAAAACAATGTATCACAAAGAATAAAGATTTATAATTATTATACCAAATACTCTTTGAAGATTTATATTAATTTCTTTTCTAGTATAAATTGTAGATAAAATATTATTTCATTTCAAGAATATATTTTTTTGATTTTTAATTCTTTTCACATTATTAATCATTATATTGTATAAACTTTTATATAAATTAAAAGAATTATTAAAGTCAATTCGATAATAATCTTTAATTATATCTAAAACCATAATTAGAAAAATAATCATAGGTATTCATTTTGATTACTATCAATATTTTATAATAATATTTTTCAATTACAAAAATCTTTGAATTAAACAAATTATCAATATGAATATATATATATATCATTATTTCCATTAATTTTGAAAAATTAATAAAATAATAGTTTTAATTATATTGATCATATTCTCTTTAATTTTCGTAATTCAAATAATTAAAATCACCTATATCCGACAACAAGAGGCTCTCTTAACTCTTGTCTCTTCACTACAATAAGAGTTAAGAGAGTATTTTATCCCAATTTATTTTTCAATTAAAATTTAAAACATTCAACTCTTGTCTTTTTATTCTATATAATAGAATATATAATCCATAATTTATATTAATTTTAATAATTGAAAAAGTATAATAGAATATTTTAATATATCAATTATAAGTTTTACTAGCTTTTTTTTAGATTCTTCAAAAAGAATATTTATCTTAAATTTTTCTAAATCTTTTTTTAAATAAAATAATAAGCAAACTCAAGATTTTTTTCTAGATAATTTAAAAAATTATAATTCTTAAATAATTGAAAGAATAATAATTTTTAGATAATCTAAAAAGAAAATTATAATTCTTAGATTATTTAAAAATATTAATCTTAGAATAAAATAATAAGTGAATTCAAGATCTTGTTAAATTGTTCAAAAATATTTATATAAATTAATTCTCTTATTAATCGTTTATTTCAATCAATTAGATTATTAATTGATCATATTCTATAGTTTTATTAAAGAATCTAAAATCTATCATTTATTAGAAAATCTAAAAAAAAAGATATATTTATCTTTGAAATATTATTTTTAAAGAATAGAATTTCAATATCAATTTAAAAAAAAGAAATAAAGAAATAAGTATGTTTTTGAAAAATTTGAAAATAATGAATAAAATAGAGTTGATTTTTATTATATAGTTTTATTAGAGAATCTAAAATTTATTATTTATTAGAAAATCTAAAAAAATATATATTAACTCTTGAAATGTTATTCCGAAGAATAGAATTTCAATATCAATCTTAAAAAAAAGAGAAATAAAAAAATAACTATTTTTTTTGAAAAGTTTAAAAATGGTTTTATTAAAGAATTTAAAAAGAAATTTGTTAATTTTTAAAATATTAATTTTAAAGAAAAGAATTTCAATATTGATTTAAAAGAAAAGAAATAGAGAAGTAATTATCTTTTTTTAGAAAATCTAAAAATAACTTTATTAAAAAATCTAAAAAAAAAGATATATTTATCTTTGAAATATTACTTTTAAAGCATAGAATTTCAATATCAATTTTCAAAAAAGAGGAATAAAGAAATAATCATCTTTTTTAGAAAATCTAAAAATAATAAATAAAATAGAATTGATTTTTATTATATAATTTTAATAAAAAATCTAAAATCTATTATTTATTAGAAAATCTAAAGAAAGAATTTTTTTTGGGATAAAAAAAAAGAAAAGGGAATTATTATTCTTAGATTTTCCAAAAAAAATTTAAAAAGAATATGTCTACTACTAACTTGTATATTCTAGTTTATTTAAATAATCAAAGAATATTTATAATACTGAAGGATTTCCAAACCTTTTATTCAATAATTTTGTTGTTAGAAAATCTAAAATTTATTCTTTATTAAAAAATATAAAAATCATATTTCCTTTAAATAATTTTAATATTAATTTAAAAAAAAGGAATAAAAAAATAACTATCCCTGTTGAAAAATCTCAAAAAAATAAATAAGATAGAATTGATTTTTATTATGTAATTTTATTCGAAAATCTAAAATCTATTATATATTGGAAAATCTAAAAAAATAATTATTTTTGAAATAATAAAAAAAGAAAAAGAAAAAGAAAAAGAAAAAGAAAAAGAAAAAGAAAAAGAAAAAGAAAAAGAAAAAGAAAAAGAAAAAGAAAAAGAAAAAGAAAAAGAAAAAGAAAATGAAAAAGAAAAAGAAAAAGAAAAGAAAAGAAAAAGAAAAAGAAAAAGAAAAGAAAAAGAAAAAGAAAAAGAAAAAGAAAAAAGAAAAAGAAAAAGAAAAAGAAAAAGAAAAAGAAATAATAAAAATAAAAAATAAAAAAAGAGAATTGTTATTCTTAGATTTTCCGAAAAAATATATAAAAAGAGTTTATTTACTATTAGTTTGTTTATATATTCTAATCTATTTAAATAATCAAAAGCTTTTTATATAATATTAAGGGGTTTTCAAACCTTTTATTTGATGGTTTTATTATTAGAAAATCTAAAAATTATTTTTTCTTTAAATTATTTGAATATCAATTTTTAAAAATAATATAAAATACATAAGTGGCTATTTGTTTTAAGAAAATCTTAAAATTATTTCTTTTTAGAAAATCCAAAATATATTTCATTAGAAAATCTAAAAAAGTATTATGAGTAAGTTGTTATATGATTAAAATATATTTTTGACTATTAATTAAACTATTAATCTATTTATATATTACCTATACGTTTATCTTATATCTTATTATCTTTTATTATTATTTTAATCTTTGTTTTTTCTTTTTTTATAATAATCTAATATTATAATAGAAAAAATATTTTTAAATAAAGAAATTGAAGATAGTAAGTTTATAAACTAATAGGAAGAGTTATAATTTTATTGAATATATTTTAATAAAGATTATAGATAATTCTTCATTTTAAATTGATTCAATAATTGAATGTTTAAAAATATTAAAAGATATAAACAATTATTTTCTTTTCAATATATTAATTGATTTTTTCTCAATATTTGAGAATATAAAAATCGAAAAATCTATTAAAAAAAGTTTTATGAAATCAATAAAAAATACAAAGCCGATTTTGATAAAATTGTTAGATTTTATAATATCGAATTTGATATTATATATAATTAAGGTTTTCAGAATCTATTGATTTTGAGATTGATTTCAATTTGATAATCTATTGAATATTAACAATTTCAATATCATATAATTATATCATTTTTGAAATAGAAAAAATAATAGCTTTTTGTTTGACAAAAAATCAATAATTATTTTTTCAAAGTTTATTCCAATAAAATACAATAAATATATTAATAATAAAAAAAGGTATAGAAAATTTTGGGAATTCGAAATGCTTTTTTATTATTTGAAATTGATAAAGATTTTAATAATCAAAATCTAACAAAAATAGTAGTAGTAGTATTTATTAATATCTATTGAGCCAGCTTAAGATTGATCTTAGGAATCTTTCAAAGGATATAGGAATATATTAAGCTATAAATTTATTTAGTATTTTAAAAAATAATTTATATATATGAGAATTAGAATTCATTTGAATAACTTCTTTTTTGTTAATTGAGATAGGAATAATAATATTTTAAGATTTTAAAGAATTAAATATAGTTTTTTAGAAACAAACAAATGTAATATTATAAAGATATATATTTATAAAATATATTGATATTAATAGAAACTTTTATTATATCTTTAGTTATCATTAAATTCAATAAGAAAAAAAAAGGGTTTAATTAAAAAAAAAAGAAAAAGAAAGAAAAATGAGATTGGGTATCTTTAACAAAGATAGATATTACGATAAAATTAAATAATTTTAAAGAATTTAATTAATATTGATAATTTTAATATAAGGAATGAAAGATAATCAAAAAAAATTATTATTAATAAAAATAGAAATAAAAATAATTGCTTCAATTATTTCTTAAATTAAATTAATTATTTATAATATAATATTGGATATTTAGGAATTTTTGAATAGTTATAAAAATATTTCAAATTAGTATTTTAATATCAAAATTTCCTATAATATTATACAAAATCTTTATATTTTTTTATATATAATCAAAACATAATATAACATCTTTCTTAATAAATTTAATTTTAAAAATGTTTAATTATATAAATAAAGATTTATTTATTATATATATTTAAAAAAATGAATTGTTCTTTTTTCCATCAAAATTATTTTATTGAATTATAAAATCTTTTAATAATAATTTTTATTCTATTGATAATAGATATTGAAATAAATTCTAGATTCCAGATAGATTTATAGATTTCAAGATTAATAAATTTATTGATAGCTTTATATTTTTTAATATTTATATATCTAGAGATTTAATAAACCTTAATATTAAAAATCTATATAAAATTTTGATAAATATAGAAAATCTATTAAAAAGAGCTAAATATATTGTTATATAGATATTAAACTACTAATATAATATTAATACAAAATTATAAATATTATTTGTTAAATAAAAAAATCTTCAAAATGTATTTAAGATCTATATAGATTTCGATTGTTTTTGAATTGAAAATATACAAAATATTATTAAAAAGAAAAAAGAATTATTATTTTTTAAAATTAATAATTATTCTTCCCTTATTAATATTTTCTATCAAATTAATTTAATATTTTAAAGAGAAGTATAGAAGTTGTAATATAGAGTATATAATATTAAAGAGGATTATTTTTAAATAATCAATTTTGATTATCAATCAATATCTCTATTTTTAATAATAAATAAAAATATAATTTGATGGATTATAAAATAAGAGATATTTATTGATTAAATATATATAACAAAATTAAATTCTATTTTATTTAGTATTATATCAATAAATGAAATATTTGTATTTTTAAAGAAAGTAATTACTGGAAAGATTTTTCAAATTGAAAATATGTTTTCAAATATTAAAACAAATATTTATTTTAATAAACTAATGTGTTAATTTATTTAAAAAAAGATATTAAGATTGTAAATAATATATTGAATATAAAATAGTTTTATTTTATTATAAAGTTATATTTCAATTCTATATACAAAAAAGGGAATGATATAAATAATAATGGTTTTGTATAAAATTGAGGTTAAAAGGTTATTAATCGTTTTTATAATAATATATTTTTTAAAGAAAAGTTTCTTATTCAATTAGATTTTGAATTATTTTGAAATAAATAGTATTTTATTTTTGATTGTAATAATTGGTATAATAATAAACTCTTTATTAATAATATAAAACAAAATGTTATTTTCTTTTCTTTTAATAGAATAAATTATTTCAAGTTTTTTGGGGGTAAAAATAATCTTATTATTATTGTTTTATTCGAAAATCTTTTTTATATTATTTATTAGAGTAAGAATATTGAAATTCAAAGACTGGAAGGTGTTATATAAATACAATTTATTGATATATTTAAAATATAATATTATATTTTATAATAAAAATTTAATTAGATATAATATATATAAAATTGAGAAAAGAGGGCAGTTTTGTAAAATTTTATATTCAATCTTATAATTGAATATAATTGAATTTTTTAAATAAATTTGAATATATTGATTGATAAGAAAAGATTTGATTAGTTTTAAAAAAGTTAGAAACTGACTTTATTTAAAAAAATTTAATAGTTTTTATTTTAAAAATATAACGGAGATATTTTAAATATTTATAATAATTATAATAACTTTTAGTCTTTAGAAAAAAACAGTTTCTATATTATATATAAAATAGATTATTGGATTTATAATAATTCTTTTAAAAAAGGCTTTTTCATATTATAGACTGAGAATATTATTAATTAATAAAATCTATATTAAATAATAAACTATAATTTTTTTTGGGTTTTTTAAAATATAAAATATAAATATAATTTATTATTAGAAATAAATAAAGACTTTTTTTTGTTTTAATTTTAAATAGTAAAATTATTTTAATAAATTTTTAAATTCACATAAAGAAATTAAATGTTAGATATTAATTATAAAGTTTGTATAAAATATTGTTGATTATTAATTAATATATTTTGAATATGCATGTTATAATACAATTCATATTCAATAAAATATTAAAGATTTTAATAATATTGTATTCAATCTTTTTTCTTGAAATAGATTAAAATCATTTTAGAATGTTCGATTTATTTTAGTCTTTAAAAGAGTTGTATTTAAGATTAGAGATATTGAAGTAATCAAGGATCTTTTTATATAAAATTTTAATTCTCTTTATAATATCTTTAATAAGATTTCTATTAATATATAATAAAAACAATTTCAGATTAGATTTTAATTCATATTAATTAATAATCTTATAAAACTTTTTATTATTTTTGATTTTACTTATAATGTTTTTTCAATATTTATATTTTATTTTTTAGATTATTTATGAGAAATTCGAATTATTCAAAGAATATTTTTATTTAAAATATTCTATTTATAGAAATAATCTAAATATATTCTTTTATATTCAAAAATCTATTATAATATAGTTTTATTGTTATTATTATCAAATTCATTAATTATATAAATAATAATATTTATTATTATAATAAAATCAATTATATATATTTCGATTATTATTTTATTTATCAGGAAAAGAGAATTAAGAAGATAAATTATATTAATATATATTAAATTAAAGAGTTTTCTTAGTTTTATTTCTAAAATCTTATAATAATATCAATTCAATAGAATCATATTTTATTTTAGAATAATAATAAATTATATCTTATAATTCGATTTTTTTTTTTAATAATATTAATAAAAGAAATATTCGAAAAAATAAAATTAATAATATAATCAATTCTATATATATAAACTTATCAGGGATATTAATAAAATCTATACTATTATTATTAGATTAGTATATTAGATTCAAACTTTTGTATTTGAATTTTACCCCTAATTTAGATATATAATATCAAATATTAAAATCGCTTTTTATTAAATATCAAAATAATAAAATTAGATAGAATATATAATTCATTACTTTGTTATTATTCAATTGATAATATAAATTGAATATAATATTTCTATTTATATTAATTTAAAAAAGATTTTTATTATATATAAAATAATATTATTGTATATATAAACAAATGTTTTTATATATATTTATTATAATCTAAAAATGATTTGATTTTTCAGGATTCATTAAAATATAATAATTATAATTTAAATAATCTTGTAATTATATATTAATAATTATTAGTTTATTAAATATTAAATATTGTAAAAATTATTATATATATAGAAATATATCTATTGATATTAATCTAATAGATTTAGAGATTATATTATCAGATTTATTAATTATGGATTTTATTATAAAATATATTATATTATATTAATATGAATAAATTAAATTTTCGAAATTAAATTTATTAAATTTATTGAGGCTTTATATATAATAAAAAGTTTTTTTATTCTTTTTTTTATTTGTTTTTAAATATAATTCAAAAACCTTTACTCAAAAAAGAATAAATATTTTGATTATAATTATAAAAACTTGTATTTAATTTTAAATTAAAATCCAATTAATAAATAAAGTAAATTTAATTTATTGGAAGAACATTTATTTTTAATTAACCAAAATTTTATTAAAATAAAATTATGGATATACTATATATATCAAAATTTGTAATATTTAATATTTTATTCCTTCAGATTTTAGATTCTTCTATTATATTATCAATATTTAATTAATTTTTAAAATAGTTTTTTTAATAATAATAAAAATCGTATATTATGATTCTTATATAAACAATAAAATTATAATATCAATAAAACTAGGATATTCTTTAATAAATAAATTAAATATCTATTATATATTAAAAGTAATAATCTGATATTAAACTCAATTTTTTAAATTTTATAATTAATATCGAATTAAAGTTTATTAAATTTATATATTATATATAAATATCAGATTCTAATTTTCTTAATATAATAATACTTGGTTTTCCATAATATTTAGAAGATAGATATTTTATTCAAATTGAAATCCTTGAAAAAATATAATCTAAATATTTATATAATTGAATTGTTATTTAATATTTTTCAAATAATCTTTTTTTAGAAGAAGTAAAAGAATATAATATTATTTTGATATTGAGAAACGATTTAAGGAATATATATTCTATATATCTCAATTATAAAGATAATAAATAAAATCAAATAATCTTATATAAATCGATATAGATAATTGTTTTATATAATATCAACATTTCAGAAAAGAAGATATGTCAAAAAAAGAATTATTTATTAATGATTTATTCATGTTTAATCTATCTATTTCAATCAATATTCAAACTTTCAAAATAAATATTAAAATAATAAAATAAGATTTGAATAAAAAATATCCATATTATTTTATAATATTAGAAATAACTAAACCTAAAAAACTAATAAATAATAAAACATCAAAATAATTTTATAAATATAATTTATAAATATAAAATATACTTAAATCTTTTGAATTTATATTATAAAAATAGTTTGAAATTATAATTCATTTTACAAAAGCTTTACTTAAAAGAATATTATTTCAAAATATATATTTTATTTTGTATTATAATATTAATTATATTCTTATCAAATATTTCAAAAGAATATATTCCAATTTAACTGAAAAAGTTTGTATTTATATGAATATTTTATATATATATATTTTTATATTGAATTATTAATTAACTTATTTATTATATTAAATATTCTTTTACATATTAAGTGATAAAAAAAATATAAAAAAAGATTAGAATAATCGATTTTTTTAATAATATTTATTTACATTTTAATTGTATTATATCGGAAAATAATATATATAGAATTTATATTTTACAAAATTTGGATTTATTAAATTAAGATTAGAAAATGAATTAAAAGAAAGTTCAAACAAATTCAATTATTAATAGAAAAACAATATCTTTTAAATAAAGATTAGAAATTAATACTAATAATAATATTTTATAATTAGAATAGGTTTAAAAATAAAAGGAATAGTTTTTATAGAACTTTATTTCAATAACAAAACGAAAAAAAAAATTATTATATTTATAATTTTGATAATTATTCGATTCCAAATTGAATTTATTCTAATATATAATTGATTTAATAGATAATAAATTAATACAAAAATATATAATTCCAAAATTTAATATTAATATCAAAAAATATAAATCTAATAAATATCATTTATTTCATTCTTCTAAATTTCACACCTTTCCCAAACAACTAGAAAATACTATTCGATTTATGAAAATAGAATTTATTGAGTAAAATCAAATATTAAATATTGATTAAACAATAATAATAATATTAAAAGTTATATATATTTATAATATTTTAATTATTTTAATGATTTTATTTAAGACTTTTATAAAAATTATATTTTCCAAATATTAGAATTTTATTAGATATAATAAAAATTCAATATTCAAAATATAATTAATATTTCTAAATATTATAACATAACTATATATTATTTGTTTTTATTAAAAAACAAATAAAATAAAATCAATTATATAATTAAATAACTTTTTCTATAAAATTAAATCAGATTTAAAATTATTATAAATACTTTTAATATAAATAATCTCGGATAAAATATTAATCAATATATTTGAGAATATAAAATTTTGAAAACTAAAAAATTATCAGATATAAAAAATATAGAAATAAAAAATTATTAAGAAAAAAAATTTATATTATAAACAATCAATATTTGATATTGATATATTTATACAAAAACATAATTTTTAATCTATTAATAACAATAGAGTTATATAATTGAATAGATTATAAAAGAATTGAAAGATATAATTCAATTTATTAATAAAAATATTTACATTTATTAAATAATAGCTCAAAAAGCATGTAAAAGAATTTGAATAATATAAAGTATTTTAGATAGTTTTTGAAAATACCTATATTCGATAAATCAGATTTATTTAATAAAAAAATTAAAAAGTATTTTTTTATATTATATAAATATTCTAATTTATAAATTTATAAATAATAAGTTTTATTGAAGAAAGATATAAATCAATATCTAGATTTATTTTAAATTTGATAATATTATAATAAAAAATAATCCTTTTGAAATTAATAATAAGTTTTTTATAAATAAGAATAAATTAGAGAAATTAGATATAAAAATACAAATAGAATTAGTTTTTAATTATATATAAATATTAATTAATTCTATTAATCTTATTAATGATTTTCAATAAAAGTTTGATAAGTTTGATTTAAATTAAAGAATTATAATATATTTCGATATTTATTGTTTCTTTTGATTTTTATTTTATTATATAAAGTCTTTAAATTCTTTATAAAAAAATTATAAAATAAAATTTAAAAAATTAATAAGATTTTTGAACCTTTAATAAAAATAATTCGAAATATTAGAAATAAAATCATCAAATTATAAAAAAGAAACTATTTTTTTATTCAAAATTATAAAAAATATTATTATTTTTGTAATATTCATTTGTTTTTCTTTTGGAATATAAAATATTAATGAAATCTAAATAAATTTTTGAATTGATTTTCATATATATATTGAAATTGAAGTTGAAAATAAATAATTTGATTATAATAGAATATCTAAAAAATTAATATTAATAATATAAAGAAAATTCAAAAAATAAGATTCACATACTAAATATAAAAATAAAATTTGAATTAAATTTATAAGGATTTTCAAATAGTTTTATTAATACTTAATAAATCTTAAATATTTTTAATTCATGAAAAATCCAATCCCAATATTATTGGTTTTAATTTTATTTATAATTTTCAAACTTTTATTTTAAATAAACTAATATTAAATATTTCTATAAAACAATATATAACACTTTATTTTTATTAAAACTTATTAAATTTTATTCTAAATATATATATATAAAAAGATTTTGTTTAATAACAATAAATTGGAATGAATTTGAAATCTACCTTAAAAATTATATAAATAAAAACTAAAATCTATAAATAATTATAATAAAAAAATATAGATTTATAATTACAAAAGAAATTATTGATATTTTTTATTCAATAAAAATATCTATTTTATAATAATAATAAAATCTAAATCAAATATATAATAATATATATTATAAAAAGATATTTCTAAAAATATTTTGACTGAAATAATAATAATATAATTATATAAAAAGCGAATTATTCTTTATATGATTTTGTATAATAAATTATTTTATATTATTATTATTATCTTTAAAAAAATGCAAAAAATACAATCAATTTTATTTTTCAGAAAATCCAAAAAACACGATCAATTTTATCTTTTAAACAATCCAAAAAATATAATCAATTTTATTTTTTAAAAAATCTAAAAAATATATTCAATATTATCTTTTCAAAAAACCAAAAAATTAAAAGAAATTCTTAAATCATTCAATAATATATTTCTTAATTTTTTAAAAATGAAATTCAAGATTTTTATAAATTATATTTAGAAATCATTTTGAGATTTTTGAAAATGTCAAAATATATATATTAAAAATCTATTTCTAAATATTCTAAAAAAATATTTTTCAGATTTTCTAAATTTCTAGAATTTCTTAATTTTAATTCTAAAAATATAGTTTTTAGATTTTCTAAAAAAAACAAGTATATTGATTACATATTTTAAAAATACAATTAATAATTGGAATATTATCTTTTTTCAATTATTAGAATTAATATAGATTAAAAACTATATATTTTATTATATAAAATAAAAAGATAAGAATTGAATACTTTAAATTTTAATTGAAAAATAAATAGAAATGAAATAATCTTTTAATCCTTATTATAGCAAAGAGATAAGGATTAAGAGAGTCTTTTGCTGTCGGACATAGGTGATTAAAATAACGATAATTCTTATTATCTTAATTATTATTATTATTTCTATTATAAACTCAATTATGTTTATAATCCAAATTAAAGTTATTAGAATCTTTATCAAACAATTTTTTCAAAACAAATAATCTAATTTTGCTAGATTTTAATGAAATTATGTTATACCTTTGTAATAATCTAAAACCAAAACTTTATTAGTAGTAATAGTAGTAGTAATAGTCGGCTCTTATAAGCGGTCTTCTAGTTTCTAATCGGGAAAAACAATTGTTCCCGGAAAGCGGTTGTTCCTCAAAAAAATTGAAAATATTATAATAATTGAATTATATCAATTATAATCTTTATAAATTATATAATTATTGATAAAATATTGATTCTTATTATTTATTTATTCTATTTATTATAATAAATAAAGTTAAAGTTAAATGTAATAAATAATATTATTGAATTTAATAAGATTATAATAATTCAATAATATCAAATCCACTATTTTTTTTTTCAGAATTAAATAAAATATATATTAAGATTTTTTGGGAATAATTGCTTTCTGGGGACAACCGCTTTCCCCAACTAGGAATTAAAAGGCTGTTTATAAAAACCGATTATTAGTAGTAGTAATATTTATTAATATCTATTGAGTCAGCTTAAGGCCGACCCTAGGAATCTTTTAAAGAATATAGGGATATATTAAACTATAAATTTATTTAATACTTTAAAAAGCAATTCATATATATAAAGATTAAAGTTTATTGAAATAATTCCTTCTTTATTAATTAAAATAAAATCAATAGTATTTCAGAACTTTGAAAAACTAAATATGGTTTTTTAGGAACAAACGAATATAATGCTATAAGGAGATATATCTATAAGGCATATTGATATCGAAAGGAACTTTTATTGTATTTTTTAATTATTATTTAAATTAAACAAAGAAAGAGTAGAATCTAATTGAAAAGGAAAAAGAAAAAAAAAGAGAGAAAAAGAAATAATCGAGTATCATTAATAGAAGTAAATATTAGTATAAAACTGAATAATTTTGAAGAATTCAATTAATATTAATAATTATGATATTAGAAATGAGAAATAGCTGAAACCTTTTATTATCAACGAAAATAGGAATAAAAATAATTATTTAGATTATTTCTCGAATTAAGTTAGCGATTTATAATATAATATTAAATACTTAAAAATCTTCTAATAATTATAGAAATATTCTAAATTAATATTTTAATATTAAAACTTTTTGTAGCATTATATAAAATCTCTATATTCTATATATATAATTAGAATATAATTTTTTTTTTAATAAATCTAATTCTAAAAGAAACTTAATTATATAAATAAAATTCTATTTATTATAAATATCTGAAAAAATGAATTGTTAGTTTTTTTATTAAAATTACTTTATTTGATTATAGAGTTTTTTGATAATAATCCTTATTCTATTGATAATAGATATTGAAATAGGTTTTAGATTTCAAATGGATTTATAAGGTTTAAAATTAGTAAGTTTATTAATAATTGTATTTTCCTTAATATTTATATATTCAAAAAATCAATAAATTCTGATATCAAAAATCTATATGATATTTTGATAAATATAAAAAGTCTATTAAAAAGAATTAAATATATTATTATATAAATATTAAATTATTAAGGTATTATTGATATAAAGTTATAGATATTATTTATTAAATAAAAGGGTTTTTAAAGTATATTTGAGATTTATATAAATCCCGATTATTTTTGAATCAAAAATATATAAAACATTATTAATTAAATCTAAATTAATAATAACTTATTTTTTATTTTAATATCTTATATATCTATGTTCAATAAAAAGTTTTCTATTAATGATTTGTTCAAAACTTTTTGAAAAGATTGAGATTTTATTAGAAAAGAGATGAAATTATTATTCTTTAAAACTAAAGACTATTATTTTCTTATTAATATTTTCTATTAAATTTATTCAATATTTTGAAAAGAAATATAAAGATTATAATGTAGAATATGTAATATTAAAAAGGATTGTTTTTAAATATTGAATTTTAATTTTAGATTTCTATTATCAATTAATATCTTTATCCCTAATAATAAATAAAAATTTAATCCAATAGATTATAGAATAAAAGATATCTCTTAATTAAATATATATAATAAAACAAAGTTTGATTCCGTTTAATATTATATCAATAAATAAGATATTTATATCTTTAAAAAACAATTATTAGAATAGTTTTTTACATTAGAAATATTTATTCTAATGGATCGATATATTAATTTATTTAAAGAAAACAATTAAATTATAGATAATATATTAAATATAAGATAATTTTGTTTTATTATTAAATTATATTTTAATTTTATATATAAGAAAAGAAACGATATAGGTAATAATAGTTTTGTATAAAATTAAGATTGGAAAATTATTAATTGTTTTTATAAAACTATGAATTTGATATATTATTTTCTAAATTTTAATAGTTTTTATAACAATATATTTTTCTAAAAAAAGTTATTTATTGAATTAGATTTCAAACTATTTTAAAATAGATTATACTTTATTTTTGATTGTAATAATTAATATAATAATAAACTTTTTATTGATAATATAAAAAGGAAATGTAATCCCTTTTTTCTAATAAAATAAATCATTTTGAATTTCTCAAAAATAAAAGTCATTTTATTGTTATTATTTTATTCAAGGATTTTCTTTTTATTATTTATCAAAACAAAAATATTAGAGTTTAAGATTTGAAAGATTCAATATATATAAAAATTATCAATATATTCGAAATATAATTCTATATTTTATAATATAAGTTTAATCAAATATAATATATATAAAATTACAAAAAGAAAAAAGTTTGAAAATATTTTATATTCAATTTTACAATTAAATATAATTGAATTCTTTAAATAAATTCAAATATATTGATTAATAAAAAGATTCAATTAATTTTAAAAGAATTAAAAATCAATTTTATTTAATTATTCTTTTCAATAATTTCTATTTTAAAAATATATTGAAAACGTTTTAGATATTTATAGTAATTATAATAACTTTTAGTTTTTGAGAAAAAATAGTTTTTATATTATATATAAAGTAGGTAATTAGATTTATAATAGTTTTTTTAAAAAGAGTTTTTTTGTATTTTAAGCTAAAAATATTGTTAATTAATGTAATTTATATTAAATAACAAATTATAATTCTTTTCAAATCTTTTGAAATATAAAAAATAAATATAATTGATTATTAAAAATGAATAAAGATTTTATATTTTTTATTAATTTTAAATAATATAATTATTTCAATAAATTTTTAGATTTATAAAATAAAATTGAATATTAGATATTAGTTATAAAATTTATAAAAAGTATTATTAATTATTGATTAATAGATTTTGAATATTTATATTATAATATAATTAATATTTGATGAAATCTTAGAAATTCTAATAGTATTGTATTTAACTTTTTTTATTGAAATAGATTAGGATTATTTTAGAATATTTAATTTATTTCAATTTTTAAGAAGATTATATTCGAAATTATTAAAGATATTCAAATAATCGAGGATTTTTTTATATAAAATTTTAGTTTTTTTATAATATTTTTAATAAGATTTTTATTGATATATAATAGAAGCGATTTCAAATTAGATTTTAATTTATATTAATTAATAATTCTATAAAGCTTTTTATTATTTTTGATTTTATTTATAATATTCTTTTAATATTTATGTTTTATTTATTAAATTATTTTATAAAGAATTGAAATTATTTAAAAAATATCCTTATTTAAAATATTATATTTATAAAAATAATTTCAATATACTTTCTTATATTTAAAGATTTATTATAATATAGTTTTATTATTTTCTTTATTAGATTTATTTATTATTATTATAAAATCAAATATATATATTTCGATTACTATTCGATTCATAAAGAAAAAGAAATTAGGAAAATAGGTTATACTCATATATATTAAATCAAAAAGTTTTTTCAATTCTATTTCTAAGATTTTATAATAATATTATTTCAATAAAGTTATATTTCATTCTAGAATAATAATAATTTGTATTTTGTAATTCAAACTATTATATATATCTTTTTTAATAATAATATTAATAAAAATGATATTTAAAGAAATAAGATTAATAATATAATCAGTTTTATATATAAACTTATCAAAAACATTAATAAAGTTTATACCATTATTATTAGATTAGTATATAAAATTGAAGTTTTTATGCTTGAATTATATTTTTAATTTGAATATATAATATTAAATCTTGAAATCGCTTCTTACTAAATATTAAAATAATAGAATCAAATAGGATATATAATCTATTATTTTATTATTATTCAGTTAATAATATAAATCAAATATAGCATTTTTATTTATATTAATTTAGAGAAAATTTTTATTATATATAGATTAATATTTATATATATATATATATATTATAATTTGAAGGTAATCTGATTCTTTAGGATTTTCAAGATTCTAAAAGTTTATTGAAATATAATAATTATCATTTGAATGATTTTGTATTTGTATATTGATAATTGTTTAGAATTCCTAGATATAAATAATATTGATTTATTAGATATTAAAGATTATAAGAATTGTTATATATATAGAAATATTTTTATTAATATTAATCTAATAAATCTAAAAATTATACTATTAGATTTATTAATTATAGATTTTATTACAATATTTATTATATTATATTAATATTAATAGAATATATTTTCGAAATTAAATATATTAAATTTATCAAAAGTTTATATATATTAAGAAATATTTTGATTCTTTTTTTTATTTGTTTTCAAATATAATCTAAAAACTTTTATTCAAAGAAAAATAAATATCTAAATTATAATTACAAAAGTTTATATTTAATTTCGGATTAGGATTTAATTAGTAATAAAAATAAATTTAGTTTATTTGTATTAAATAATAATAATAATATTATATTTGTATTTATTAATAAACTTTACAATTATAGGAATATGAAATATTTCTGTTTTAGGGATTTCAATAAATATATTAATTACTTTGTATTAAACCTTTTCTATTTTTTGAATAGTTTTGAATTTATTTTTGATAGAAAGTATTATAATATTATTCTTATATTAAGAAATAACAAAATATTTATTATATCTAATCTCAAATGAATTATAATAATTGATATATTTAAATAATATTATATAATTTATATTTATTGATTTTTTATATATATTTATTTAATAATTGTAATAAATATAAAGAAAAAATCGAATATATCTAAAAGAAGAGTAATATCTTTAATAGTTTGAATTGTATTAGATTATAATATATTTCTTTAATTAGTTTAAAAAAGCTCTTAATTTTGAAAAAAGTAAAGAATTGGATTATTTCAATAAATAAAATAATTTAAATGATTTTATTAAAATATTTATTAATTTTATAATTAAAGGATTTAATAATAATTAGATGTTTTTTTATTTGTATAAAGATTTTCTTAAAAATAAAGGCTTTGTTTATTATAATTGTTTTATTATTTAGATTTATAAAAAAAATAGGGATTTTTATAATTATATAATTATATTAGATTTCTGAAATAATGAGAAATATAGTATTTAATATTTATAATATCTTTTATTGATTATATTTATTATAAAACAAATTGTGAATATTGTTAGATATAAAGATAATAGTTTAATTTATAAATGTAAATAAAATTGTTAGGATATTAATTAAAAAAAGATTTTTAATAATTTTTATAAAACATTATTAGAAAATGAAAATAAAGAGTTGATTAAATAAAATTAAGGGTTTATATTTAATAAGTAATCTTCGATTTTGATATTAAATATAATTTGAAATAGAATTTCTTTTTGATATAAAACTATAAAAGATTTTTTCGAATTGTATATTTTTAGATATAAAGAATATATTGTTTTTAATATTATTTATATTATTAGATTTGATTATTTTTGTAAAGATTTTAAAGTTAATAATGAATATAATATAAATAGAAGACTGAATATAAATATTAAAAGATATAAAAAGGATATTAGTATTAATAAAAATAATAATAGTTATAAAATTAATTATGAAACTCATGAATTTTTTTATAAAAGCTATATTAAATATATTTGTATAAGATATTATAAAGATATTGAATAATATTATAAAATTTATAATAATTATATATTTGCTTTTTATGTTATATTCAAAAGTATTAAATTACTTTTTAATAATATTTAATATATTTAAAATAATATTTTGATTATAACAATTAATTTCGAAAAAAAGAAATATTTGAATATTTATTCTATTTTTTTTTCTTTTAATTATATAAAATTATTTAAGATTGAATAGAAATTATAAATCTAATAAAAATATAGATCTAGGGTTTAATAATTACAAATAGTAATTCGGAATTATAAATCTATTATTTAGTGATATTATTATAAAAACAATTGTTAGATTAAATAAAAAGATTTATAAAGAATATAAAGGATTAATTTTATATAATAAAATCGAAAATACAAAGATATCTCGATTTTGGGATATTGTGTGTTGATCTGTAAGCAACTATGATCCAAAACTTTATTAATTCTTTGATAATCATATTATTTTTAGAGTGGTCATATTTATATCATTAAAATTATAGTTTTCAAATAGAAATAACTTTTATCTTATAATTCTATAGTATTTATTAAAATAATTAATTATATCGAAATCAATATCTTTATCATTCTAGGTTTTATTCATTTATAGTATTATATTAAATTCGATAAAAAGATTACCTTATCTCGTGCATATAAACAATTATATTTTATCAATCTAATATTTTATAAATTCCTGTTTATTCCATTTATAGTATTTCTTCTAAAATATTATTCTCAAAATTGATATTAATATTGATATATATGTAATAGTATTTTAAAATCTTTTTAAACTGATAAAATATTAATCTTTGAATGATATTAAAAACCAGTTAATTGAAGATCTTGAAATTATCTATTATCATATTTTGAAGAAATATATCAATAATTTTTATATTAATATATTTGGTATTGTTGAATTGAAAATATAATTTTGAATATTATTTAAAAAAAATGAATCAAATAAATCATTAAATTCCCTGAATAGATCATGAGGAGTACTATCATTTGAAGCTATCTTACCTTTATTAGATATAAAAAAAACAAAAGAATTATATTTCTTGTTTTGTAACTAATCAATACTGTTAGGTATCAAATTTTTTTATTAATCGTAGGAGTGTCCTACCACCTACATTCCTTCGGCAGTAGGTTTTTTATATTAAATAATGTGGCTCGATAACAAAATCGATTAACATTTCTCAGAATTTCAGTCACATTATTCTCTATTCAGAACTTTTCCCAGCAGCCACATTATTTGATTTAAAAAGCCTACTATCGAAGGAACGTAGGTAGTAGGACACTTCTACGATTATGGCAAATATATTTAGTCGTCGATTGGGTTGCTTGTTAGTTTGCTTAGAGCAAATATTGAATTGATTTTTCTAAATTATTATAATACTGATAATAAAAAGAACAAAAAAAGTAAAAATCAAAAGGTTTTTTGTATAATCAATCGAATAATTTATAATATTGTTGCTTAATATATTAGTTCAAGAAGAATATAAAAAATATAGTATGAGCTAGTTTAGATGTACACATCTGTGTTGAATCCGTTGAATATTCTGCTTTTTTTGAAAGTAGATTTTGAATTTATATTTGGATATTAAATTACGGATTTTATTAAATAATCTATATTTCAATGAATTTAATATATTTTGAAATAGAAAAGGAATAAATCATTTTAAAATAATACTAAATAATCTACATTTTTCAATAAATTTATATAGAAAAATGAAAACGTGGATTGAAAACAAGGATTAGAAAAATTAGATTTTATTAAATCTATTGAAATAATCTGCTTTTTTTATAAGCCTTTATAAACTTTAAAACTTAAAGTTATAATAAATAAAATCTAAAATTATAATAAATAAAGTCTAAAGTTATAAATTTATTTTGAATTAGAGTTTATAATTATATTTAAATTTAAATGAAATTATTCCTATATTCGTTTATTCAATTATTCAAATAATAATAGTAAATTGAAAATTCGAATTATTCTATTTAATTTATATATATATTATATATATACTCTATTTTCTTTCATTTTTATAGATTTTATAGTAAATTTGATATACAAATTATAAAACTATAGATCAATAATCCACTTTTTTTAAAGCGGATTATTGCTATTGCGGAATCTGTGGTGATACAAAGAGTGGATTATTTCAGCGGATTCAATGCGGATTTTGCAATCAAACGAGCTCTATATATATATTCATAGATTTCAAATGTTCATATTATATTTTATTTAAAGAGTTGATTATATATGAAACGTAGTAGGCTTTATATAAATATTATTAAAAGAATTAGTCTTTTTTATATTCACCTAAAGTTTAATATAATGACTACTGAATCAAAGTTATTTACCTATGTTCATATAAAAATCATCTTATATTTTTAGCTTTTTATTGATTCTAATCTAAAAATTATGAAAAAACCTGATAGTTTTTGATAAAAAGAGAATAGAAAATTATTTAATTATTATATTTAATAAGAAATTATTCAAGATTAAGATATTTCAATGTAATATAATAAATTCAAAGTTTATATTCGATAAGCGATTTTCTATTCCGATTATATATAATAATATCAGAATTTTTAAAAGATTCATTATTTTTAAAACAAATCTAAGATTACATGGCAAATTATATTGAAAATTAAAAGTTAGAGCATAAGTATCTGTGATTATTGATATTGAAATTTATTATAAAATATCTAACCTTATTTTAGGTGATTTCCATTTTCTTGGATAATATAATATAGTCTAATGTCAATTACAAAAATTATTAAATATGAACATAATCACCTTTTGTTTCAAGGGATATAAATAAAAACAATGAAATAATACAGAGGTAAACTGCACCTAATAGTTCAAAAGCAAATGAATTCATTCTTTACAGTATTATCAATACTAAGAAATATATTGAATAGGTATTAATATGAAAATCGATAATCGTATATATCTATAATTAATATTCGTTTATTACCTAAGTAGTATTTTGTTTTTCTATTAATATCGAATGTTGAAACCCTTTCGAAAACGTCATTGTTCATCAGAAAATCTGAAGAATAATGAGGACCTGTACTTTCTTATTAGGTATTTTCTTTATAATACCTTTTATGAAGAGATGCAATAGTCCAAAAACCATTCATTGATCATATGATGAGTGTTATATATAAAATAGAAACTTAGAATTAAAAGCCCATCATGCAATCATAATATTAGACATTATTTTAACACATTTTATTCAACTTGAAATACCTAAGTTTGTAATACAACAACTCCCATTTGAAGGATGAGAGGGATGTAATTAGTGCATAGAAATAAACCTTACTACCTAAGCTATCGAAGTTGATTTCGACTCACAAACTTCATACAGTCTACAAAATTCAAAAACATATATATAGAATAAAAATTAAGAAAGAAAATCTGTATTTGAGATAAATATATTGAAGGTTCTGAGCTTTGATCTTAGTTTATATCAATATTTACGTTCTCAAAAAGGATTTTATTTATCAAGAATCTAAGCTCATTTGGGTTAGAATTATAAGGATATAAGTATGACAACAAATGATTTTGGTTAAAGTTAGGATATTAGAATTATTATAAAAAAGAATTAAATCAAAACTTCTATGTCTATAAAGTTTCGATAGATTTATGATAGATTCACGATAGATTTTTGAATAGATTTTTGAATAGTACCTCGAATCATAGGTAGATATTGAGATACTGTTATCATAAAATTTAATATTGATTTTTCTTCCTTTATCTGTTTTTGGCACAAATTTTCAAAGGATTACATCGAAAAGCTTGAATTATTTATACGATTATGAATCTCTCTAGCTATTATAGAAGGATTGATCCCATATTTTGTCATAAAGATTCTATGAGTGAATCTTAATAGCAACCGAATTAATGAATTGAAGCTCATTTTAACACAATTCACAAAAAATTTGAGAATTTTACATTTACATGTTATTAATTGGAAGAGCAAGAATATGAAATTAGAAGTGTTTCATCTCACCTTAGTATCTTTAAGTGGATACTCACCTTGTATCAATCTACAGCAGAACCAAGAAACTATTCCTCACTGAAATATAAACGTTACTAAAATCTGTATCTAATAAATTAAATTTTGATCTTAAAGTTACAATAAAAAAGAACATTGAATTACTTTTGATATTCAGTTTTTATTTATATATTATCTTCTTATCTTCTTGGTTGAAATTAAATGATAGAAGTACAGATATTTAAGTTTATGACAAAGCTTAATTATTTAATGTCAAGATTGAGATGTTAGACTTCAAAATATAAACAACAAGAGTTTGTGATGTAAAGTATTTCAATAGTTCAATTAATATAGATCAAACTGAAAGTACTTTGCTCTTATCGTTATTTTTAGTTTTGTGTTTCAATAATATTATAACAATACATCTTATATTTATAAGAAAAGGATTTCAAGAAAAAAAGGGAACAAGTAGTAAAAAAGAGTTTCAGAATTTATTGTTTATGTTCAAGCATTCTAAATATTTGATGTTACAAATCATCATTCCTCATGATTTAATTGATATTGAATCATAGAAATATCAATACCTAGGTATTTTTACCTTTCCAACTATCACCTAACGAGATATCAGATCGACACAACATTCCAAAATCGAGGTATCTTTGTATTTCCGATTTTATTATATAGAATTAACTTTTTATATTTTTTATAAATCCTTTTATTTAATTTAACAATTATTTTTATAATAATATTATTAGATAATAGATTTATAATATCAAATTATTCTTTACAATTATTAAACCTTAGATTTATATATTTATTGGATTTATAATTTCTATTCAATTTTAATTAATTTTATATAATTAAAAGAAAATAAAATAAAATGAATATTCAAATACTTTTTTTTTTCGAAATTGATTACTATAATCAAAATATTATTTCAAATGTATTAAATATTATCAAAAAATAATTTGATATTTTTAAATATAATATAAAAAGCAAATGTATAATTATTATAAATCTTATAATATTATTTGATATTTTTGTAATATTTTATACAAATATATTTAATATAGTTTTTATAAAGGAATTTATTAGCTTTATAATTAATTTTATAATTATTATTATCTTTATCAATATTATTATTCTCTTTATATTTTTCAATATTTATATTCAACCCTTTATTTATATTATATCTATTATTAGCTCTAAGATCTTTATAAAAATGATTAAATTTGATAATACAAATAATATTAGAAATAATGTATTTTCTAAATCCAAAAATATATAATTCAAGAAAACCTTTTATAGCTTTATATCAAAAAGAAATTTTATTTCAAATTATATTTAATATTAGAATTAAAGATTATTTGTTAAATACAAATCTCTAACTTTATTCAATTAATCCCTTATCTTTACTTTCCAATAATATTTTACAAAAATTATTAAAAACCTTTTTTTAATTGATATTTTGATAATCTTATTTATAATTATAAACTAAATTATTACTTTTATAATTAATAATATTTACAATTTGTTTTATAATAAATATAATTGATAAAAAGTATTATAAATATTAGATATTATATCTTTAATTATTTTAAAAATTTAATATAATTATATAATTACAAAAATCCTTATTTTCTTTATAAATTTAAATAATAGAATAATTGTAATAAACAAAACCTTTATTTTTAATAAAATCTTTATATAAATAAAAAAGTATTTAATTATTATCAAATTCTTTAATTATAAAATTAGTAAATACTTTAATAAAATTATTTGGATTATTTTATTTATTGAAATAATTCATTCTTTTATTTTTTTTAATATTAATAATTCTTTTAGATTAATTGAAAAGAAATATATTATAATTTGATACAACTCAGACTATTAAAGATATTACTTTCCTTTTAAATATAATCAATTTCTTTTTTATATTTATTATAATTACTAAATAAATATATATAAGGAATTAATAGATATTAATTATATAATATTATTCAAATATATCAATTGTTATAATTCATTTGAAACTAGATATAACAAATACTCTATTATTCTTTAATATAAAAATAATATTATAATATTCTTTATTAAAAATAAATTCAAAACTATTCAAAAAATAAAGAAGGTTTAGTATAAAATAATTAATATATTTATTAAAATCCTTAAAATAGAAATATTCAATATTTTTATAATTATAATTGTAGAATTTATTAATAAATATAAGTATAATATTATTATTGTTTAATATGAATAGATTGAATCTATCCCTATTATTAATTAGATTTTAGTTTGGGATTAGATATAAGTTTTTATAATTATAATCTAAATATAAGTTTTTATAGTTATAATTTAGATATTTATCCTTTTTTGAGTAAGAGTTTTTAGATTATATTTGAAAATAAATAAAAAAAAGAATAAAAATACCCTTTGTTATATACAAAACTTTGATAAACTTAATATATTTAATTTCGAAAAAATATTTTGTTAATATTAGTATAATATAATAAGTCTTATAATGAAATCTATAATTAATAAACTCAATAATACAATTTATAGATTTGTTGGGCTAATATTAATAAAAACATTTTTATATATATAATAATTCTTATAGTTTTTGATATTTAATAAATCGATATTATATATATTTAAAAATTCTGGATAACTATCAATATATGGATTTAAAATCATTTGAATTATAATTGTTATACTTCAACAAACTTTTGGAATCTTGAGAATCTTAAAAAGTTAGATTGCTTTTGAATTATAATATATATATATAAAAGCATTAGTTTATATATATAACAATATTATTCTATATATAATAAAAACCTTTTCTAGATTAATATAAATAAGAATACTATATTCAACTTATATTATTAATTGAGTAATAATAAGATAATTGATTATATATTATATCTAATTTTATTATTTCAATATTTAATAAAAGGTGATTTTAATATCTAATATTATATATTCGAATTAAAAATATAATCTAGATATAAAGACTCGAATTTAATATATTAATCTAGTAATAATGATATAAACTTTATTAATATTTCTAACAAATTTATATATAAAACTAATTATATTATTAATCTTATTTTCTTAAACATTCCCTTTATTAGAATTATTATTAGGGAAGATATATATAATAACTTAAATTATAAAATACAAATCATTATTATTTTAAAATGAGATATAATCTTATTAAAGTAATATTATTATAGAATTCTAAAAATAGAATTAGAAAAACTTTTTAATCTAATATATATTGATATGACTTATCTTTCTAATCTCTTTTCTTTTATAAATGAAATTGTAATTGAAATATATATAATAGATTTTATAATGATAATAAATATTATTATTTATATAATTAATAAATCTGATAAAAAAGGTAATAAAGCTATATTATAATAAACCTTCGAATATAAGGAGATATATTAGAATTATCTTTACAAATGTAATATTTCAAACAAAAATATTTTCTAAATAATTCAAACTTTTCACAAAATAGTTTAACAAATAAAATACAATTATTGGAAAAATATTATAAATAGAATTAAAGATAATAAAAAGCTTTACAAGGTTATTAATTAATATAAATTAGAGCCTAATCTAAAATCGCCCCTATTACTCATTAATAAAAACTTTATTGAAAATATTATAAAGAAAATTGAAATCTTGTACAAAAAAATCCTCGATTGTTTTAATACTTTCGATGATCTCGAATATAATTCCTTTGAAAATTAGAATAAATCGGGTATTCTAAAATAATCTCAATTTATTTTAATAAAGGAGATCGAATATAATACTATTAGAATTTTCAATATTTCTTTAGATACTAATTATATTATAATATGAATACTCAAGGTTTACTAATTAACAATCGATAACACCTTATACAAACTCTACAATCAATATTTAGTATTCAATTTCATTCTATAAATCTGGAAGTTTGTTAAGATAATCATATTACCTAAAATCAATAAAAAGAATAAATCTTTTATTTTTTTTTTAATAATTAATTATATTTATTTTCTATATTTCAAAAGATTTGGAAAGAATTATAACTTATTATCTAGTATAGATTACATTGATTAATAATATCCTTAGCTTATAATATAAAGAAATTCTTCTTAAAAAAGTTGCTATGGATTTGATTATTTGCTTTATATACAATATAAAAGCTATTTTTTCTTAAGGATTAGAAATTATTATAATTATTATAAATATCCAAAACACCTTCAATACATTTTTAAAGAAAAAACTATTAGAAAAAATAATTAGATAAGATTAGCCTCTAGCTTTTTTAAGATTAATCGACTTTTTTTTTATTAATCAATATATTCGAATTTGTTTAGAAAACTCGATTATATTTAATTATAAGATTATATATAGAATATTACAAAACTTTCTTTTCTCTTCAATTCTATATATATTATATCTAATTAAACTTATATTATAGAATATAGAATTATATTTTAAATATATTAATAACTTTTGTTTATATTAAACCTTTCAATTTTTAGATATTAATATCTATATTCTAATGAATAATATAAAGAAAATCCTTAAATGAAATAATAATAATAAGATTGTTTTTATTTTCGAAAAACTTGAAATAATTTATTTTATTAAAAAAAAAGGGGATTACACTTTTTTTTATATTATTAATAAGAAACTTATTATTATATCGATTACCATAATCGAAAATGAAGTATAATTTATTCTAAAATAATTTGAAATTTGATTCAATAAGAAATTCTTTTTTAAAAAAGATATAATTATAAAAGCTACCAAAGCTTAAATAATAGCATATTATATTTGTAGTTTTGTAAAGACGATTGATACTTCTTTAATTTTAATTCTATATAAAGCTATTATTATTTATATTATTCCTTTTTATATATATAAAATTGAAATATAATTCAATAACAAAATAAAACTATCTTATATTCAATATATTATTTACAATTTTATTATTTCCTTCCAAATAAATTAATATATTAATTTATTGAAATAAATATTTGTTTTAATATTCAGAAATATATTTTCAATTTAGAAAACTATTTTGATAATTATTCTTTTTAGAGATATAAATATTCTATTTATTAATATAATATTAAACAAAGTTAAGCTTTATTTTATTATATATATTTAATTAGTAAATACCGTTTATTTTATAATTCATTAGATTATACTTTTATTTATTATTAAGAATAGAAATACTAATTAATAATAGAAATCTAAAATCAAAATTCAACATTTAAAAATAATTCTTTTTAATATTGTATATTTTATATTATAATCCCTATATTTTTTTTCAAAATATTAAATAAATCTAATAAAAAGTATTAATAAGAAAATAATAGTTATTAATTTTAAGAAATAATAATCTTATTTTCCTTTTAATAAAATCTCAATTTTTTTAAATAACTTTAAATAAATTATTAATAGAAAAAGATTTATTGAGTATAAGTATACAATATATTAAAATAGAGAGCAAATCATTATTAATTTGAATTTAATCAACAATACTTTATATATTTTTGATTCAAAGACAATCAAAATTTATATAAATCTTAAATACATTTTAAGAATCCCTTTATTTAATAGGTGATATTTATAGCTTTGTATTAATAATATCTTAATAATCTAATATCTATATAGTAATGTATTCGATTTCTTTTAATAAGTTTTTTATATTTATTAAAACATTATATAGATTTTTAATATTAGAATTTGTTAATTCTTTAAATATATAAATATTAAAAAGAATAAAATTATTAACAAATTTATTAACTTTAGAACCCGTAAATTCGTTTAGGATTTAGAATTTATTTTAATATTTATTATTAATAAGGTAGGAATTATTATTAAAGAACTTTGTAATTAAATAAAATAGTTTTAATAAAAAAAATAATAATCTATTTTTTTAGGTATTTACAATAAATAGAATTTTATCTATATAATTAAGCTTTTTTTAGAATTGGATTTATTAAAGAAGATATTATATTATATTCTAATTATATATATAGAATATAAGGATTTTATATAATATTATAGAAAGTTCCAGTATTAAAATATTAATTTAGAATATTTCTATAATTATCAAAAAACTTCTAAATATTTAATATTATATTACAAATTATTAATTCAATTCGAAAAATAATTTAAATAATTATTTTTATTTCTATTTTTATCAATAATAAAAAGCTTTAATTACTTTTCATTTTTAATATTACAATTATTAATATTAATCAAATTCTTTAAAATCATTTAATTTTATATTAATATCTATTTTCATTAAAAATATCTAATTATTTCTTTCCCTTTTTCTTTTTTCTTTTTTTTTCTTTTTAATCGAATTCTACTCTTCCCTTATTTAATTTAAAATAGTAATTAAAAAATATAATAAAAATACTATTCAATATCTATATATCTTATAAATATATACTTTTATAATTTATATTCATTTATTTCTAAAAAATTATATTTAGTTTTTTAAAATCCTAAAAATACTATTAATCCCATTTCAATTAACAAAAAAGGAATTACTTAAATAGACTCTAATCTTTATATATATAAATTGTTTTCTAAAGTATTAAATAAATCTATAGCTTAATACATCCCTATATCCCTTGAGAGATTCCTAAGGTTAGCTTTAAGCCGGCTTGATGGATATTAATAAATACTACTACTACTACTACTACTACTACTACTACTAACGAGATATCTGATGATCATAATTATCGCTGACAGCATGAATAATTCTATCTAAACTGTCTACATCTGAATGATTTCTTTATTGTGAGGCGAGTGCTTCACCAGCCGGCCCCTACATGTGAGTTTTATCAGGGTTTAAAGACAATTGAGATGGGGCCAGAATAAACGAATGAATGAAAATTGTAAAGTGTATACCAATAATAAGATACCTATACTATGGATAGGGAAGTTGATTAGATAATACATTGGATGTGAATAACCGGTATGTATTTGAAAAACGAAGATTGGTGTATAAATTAAAGTATTATTAAGATATTGAGATGCATTTCAAGTAAATACAAATCAATAAGCATTTAAAACCCACTCTAATAGTAGTAATAGTCGGCTCTTATAAGCAGCCTCCTAGTTCCTAGTCGGGGAAAGCGGTTATCCCCAGAAAGCAATTGTCCTCAAAAAATCTTGGTATATATTTTATTCAATTCTGAAAAAAAAAATAGTAAATTTGATATTATTGAATTATTATAATCTTATTAAATTCAATAATATTATTTATTACATTTAACTTTAACTTTATTTATTATAATAAATAAAATAAATAAATAATAAGAATCAATATTTTATCAATAATTATATAATTTATAAAGATTGTAATTGATATAATTCAATTATTATAATATTTTCGAAGTTTTTTGAGAACAACTGCTTTCCGGGGACAACCGCTTTCCCCGACTAGGAACTAGGAGGCCGCTTATAAGAGCCGACTATTAGTAGTATTTATTAATGTTCATTAAGTCGACTTAAGACTAGCCCTAGGAACCTTCCGAGGGATATGAGGATGTATTAAGCTCTAGATTTATTTAATATTTTAGAAAATAATTTATATATATAAAAATCAAAGTTTATTTAAATAATTCCTTTTTTATTAATTGAAATAGAACTAATAATATTTTCAGGATTTTCAAAAGTTAGATATAGTTTTTTAAAAATAAATAAATATAAATTATAAAAATATATATTTATAAAATATATTAATATTGGAAAGAGCTTTTATTATATTTTTTAATTATTATTTAAATTAGATAAAAAAAGAGTAAGATTTAATTAAAAAGAAAAAAAAAAAAGAAAAAAAAAGAAAAAAGATATTCGAATATTTTTAATAAAAACAAATATTAATAGAAAATCGAATGATTTTAAAAAATTTAGTTAATATTAATAATTGTGATATTAAAAACAAAAGATAATTAAAATCTTTTATTATTAATAAAAGTAGAAGTAAAAATAATTGTTTAAATTATTTTCTAAATTAAATTAGTAATTTATAATATAGTATTAGATATTTAAAAATCTTTTAATAATTATAGGAGTATTTCAAATTAATGTTTTGATATTAAAACTTTTTATAATATTATATGAAATCCTTATATTTTGTATATATAGTTAGAATATAATATAATATCTTTTTTAATAAATTTAATTTTAGAGGAAATTTAATTATATAGATTAAATTCTATTTATTATAAATATTTGAAAAAGTGAATTGTTATTTTTTTTTTAGAATTATTTTATTTAATTATAGAGTTTTTTAATAATAATTTTTATTCTATTAATGATAGATATTAAAATAAATTTTAAATTTTAAATAGATTTATAGATTTTAAGATTAATAAGTTTATTAATAGTTTTTTTTTTAATATTTATATATTTAGAGAATTAATAAATCTTAATATTAAAGATTTATATAGTATTTTGATAAATATAGAAGATTTATTGAAAAGAGTTGGATATGTTATTGTATAGGTATTAAATTATTAAAGTATTATTGATATAGAGTTATAAATATTATTTATTAAATAAGGAGATTTTTAAAGTATATTTAAAATTTATATAAATCTCAATTTTTTTTGAATTAAAGATATATAAAGTGTTATTGATTGAATTCAAATTAATAGCGATTTGCTTTTTATTTTAATATATTATATATTTATATTCAATAAACCTTTTTTTATTAATAATTTATTTAAAATTATTTGAAAAGATTGAAATCTTATTAAAAAGAAAATAAATCTATTATTTTTTAAAATTAGTGGTTATTATTTTTTTATTAATATTTTTTATTAAATTTATTTGATATTTTAAAAAGAAATGTGAAGGTTATAATATGAGATATATAATATAAGATAAGATTATTTTTAGATATTGAATTTTGATTTTAGATTTTTATTATTAATTAATATTTTTATTTTTGGTGATAAGTAGGGATATAATTTGATGAATTATAAAATAAAAGATATTTATTAATTAAATATATATAATAAAATAAAGTTTGATTTTATTTAATATTATATTAATAAATAGAATATTTATATTTTTAAAAAGAATAATTGTTAAAGTAATTTTTTAAATTGAAAGTATATTTTTAAATATTAAAATAAATATTTATTTTAATAAATTGATATATTAGTTTATTTAAGAAAAGATAATAAAGTTATAGATAGTATATTGAATATAAAGTAGTTTTGTTTTGTTATTAAATTATATTTTAATTTTGTATATAAGAAAGGGGATGATATAGGTAATAATAGTTTTATATAAAATTAAGGTTAAAAGGTTATTAATTATTTTTGTAAGATTATAGATATAATATATTATTATTTTAATTTTAATAGTTTTTATAATAATGTATTTTTTAAAGAAAGTTTTTTATTAAATTAAATTCTAAACTATTTAAAAGTAGATTATATTTTATTTTTGGTTGTAATAATTGATATAATAATAAGTTTTTTATTAATAATATAAAAAAAAGTATAATTCCTTTTTTTTTAATAAAATAAATTATTTCAAGTTTTTTGGGGATAAAAACAATTTTATTATTATTATTTTATTTAAAGATTTTCTTTATATTATTTGTTAGAGTAAGGATATTGGAATTTAGAGATTGGGAGATCTAATATAGGTAAAAATTATTAATATATTTGAAGTATAGTTTTATATTTTAAGATATAAGTTTAGTTAGATATAGTATATATAGAATTAAAAAGAAAGAAGAGTTTTGTAGTATTTTATATATAATCTTATAATTAAATATAATTAAATTTTTTAAATAAATTTGGATATATTAATTAATAAAAAAGAAATCGATTAGTTTTAGAAGGGTTAAGGATTAGTTTTATTTAATTATTTTTTTCAATAGTTTTCGTTTTAGGAATGTATTGAAGATATTTTGAATATTTATAGTGATTATAGTAATTTTTAATTTTTGGAAAAAGGTGGTTTTTATATTGTATATAAAATAGATAATTAGATTTATAATAGTTTTTTTAAGAAGGATTTTTTTATATTATAAATTAAGGATATTATTGATTAATATG
Organism: Botryotinia globosa; assembly: GCA_014898425.1. Lineage (NCBI taxonomy): Eukaryota > Fungi > Ascomycota > Leotiomycetes > Helotiales > Sclerotiniaceae > Botryotinia > Botryotinia globosa. The sequence goes on along the minus strand of RCSZ01000027.1, from coordinate 83,587 downwards.
GTTTATATTAGATAATAGATTATAATTCTTTTTAGATTTTTTAAAATACAAAAAATGAGTGTAATTGGTTATTAAAAGTAGATAAAGGATTCATTCTTTTTATTAATCTTAAATAATATAATTATTTTAATAAACTTTTAGATTTATAAAATAAAATTGAATATTAGATATTGATTATAAAGTTTATATAGAATATTATCAATTATTAATTAATAGACTTTGAATATTTGTATTATAATATAATTAATATTTAATAAAATATTAAAAATTCTAATAATATTATATTCAACCTTTTTTATTAAAACAAATTAAAATTACTTTAAAATATTCAATTCATTCTAATTTTCAAGGGGATTGTAATCGAAGTTATTAGAGGTATTAAAGTAATCAAGAATCTTTTTATATAAAGTTTTAGTTTTTTTTATAATATTTTTAATAAAGTTTTTATTAATATATAATAGGGGCGATTTCAGGCTAAATCCTAATTTATATTAATTAATAATTTTGTAAAACTTTTTATTGTTTTTAATCTTATTTATAATTTTTTTTTAATAATTATATTTTATTTATTAAATTATTCTATAAAAAATTCGAATTATTTGAAAAATATCTTTATCTGAGGTATTATATTTATAGAAATAATTCCGATACACTTTTTTATATTCGAGGATTTATTACAATATAATTTTATTATTTTTTTTATTAGATTTATTAATTATATAAATAGTAATATTTATTATCATTATAAAATCTATGATATATATTTCGATTGTTATTTTGTTTATAAAGAAGAAGGGATTAGAAAAACAGATTATATTGATATATATTAAATTAAAAAGTTTTTTTAATTCTGTTTTTAGAATTCTATAATAATATTATTTCAATAAGGTTATACTCTATTTTAGAATAATAATGATTTATATTTTATAATCTAAACTACTATATATATCTTTTTTAATAATAATCCTAATAAAAGGAATATTTAAAAAAATAAAATCAATAATATAATCAGCCCTATATATAAACTTATTAAGGATATTAATAAAATCTATATTATTATTACTAAATCAATATATTAGATTCAAATCTTTATATCTAAATTATATTTCTGATTCGAATATATAATATTAAATATTAAAATCACTTTCTATCAAATATCGAGATAATCAAATCAAATAGAATATATAGTTAATTATTTTATTATTATCTGATTGATAATACGAATTGAGTATAATACTCCTATTTATATTGATTTAAAGAAAGTTTTTATTATATATAAAATAATATTGTTGTATATATAAATCAATATCTTTATATATATATATTATAATCTAAAAGCAATTTGGTTTTTCAGGATTTTCAAAATTCTAGGAGTCTATTGAAATATAATAATTATAGTTTAAATAGTTCTATATTTGTATATTAATAATTGTTTAGAGTTTTTGAATATAAATAATATCGATTTATTAAATATTAAAGATTACAAGAATTATTGTATATATAGAAGTGTTTCTATTGATATTAGTTTAATAAATCTAGAGGTTGTATTATTAGATTTATTGATTACGAATTCTATTGTAGAATTTATTATATTATATTAATATTAATAGAATATATTTTCAAAATCGAGTATATTAAATTTATTAAGGCTTTGTATATAACAAAAAGCAATCTTATTCTTTTCTTTGTTTATTTTTAGATATAATTTAGAAGCCTTTATTTAGAAAAAAATGAATATTTAAATTATAATCATAAAAGCTTATATCTAATCTCAGACTAAAGTTTAATTAATAATAAGAATAGATTTAATCTATTCGTATTAAATAATAATAATATTATACTTATATTTATTAATAAACTCTATAATTATAATTATAAAAACATTAGATATTTTTACTTTGAGAATTTCAACAAATATATTAACTATTTTGTATTGAATTTCTTTTACCTTTTAAATAACCTTGAATTTATTTTTAATAAAAAGTATTATAATATCATTTTTGTATTGAAAAATAATAAAATATTTGTTATATTTAATTTTGAATAGATTATAATAATTGATATATTTAGATAATATTATATAATTAATATCTATTAATCTCTTATATATATTTATTTAATAGTTATAATAAATATAAAAAGGAAATCGATTATATTTAAAAAAAGAATAGTATTCTTAATAATTTGGATTATATTGAATTATAATATATTTCTTTTCAATTAATTTAAAAAGATTATTAATATTAAAGAAAATAAAAAGATAGATTATTTTAATAAATAAAATAATCTAAATAATTCTATTAAAATATTTACTAATTTTATAATTGAAGGATTTGATAATAATTGAATATTTCTTTGTTTATATAAAGATTTTATTAAGAATAAAAACCTTATTTATTATAATTGCTTTATTGTTTAGATTTATAAAGAAAATAAAGATTTTTATAATTATATAATTATATAATTATATTAAATCTTTAGAATAATTAGAGATATAATATTTAGTATTTATAGTATCTTTTATTGATTATATTTGTTATAGAATAAATTATAAATATTATTAATTATAGAAATAATAATTTAATTTGTAGTTATAAATGAGATTATTGGGATATTAGTTAAAAAAAGGTTTTCAATAATTTTTATAAAATATTATTAAAAAATAAAAATAAAAGATTAATTGAATTAAATTAAGAGTTTATATTTAATAAATAATTTTTGATTTTAATATTAAATATAATTCGAAATAGAATTTCTTTTTGATATAAAGTTATAAAAGGTTTTTTTGAATTGTATATTTCTGAGTTTAAAGAATATATTATTTCTAATATTATTTGTATTATTGAATTTACTTGTTTTTATAAAGGTTTTAGAATTAGTAGTAGATATAATATAAATAAAAAGTTAGATATAGATATTGAGAGATGTAAAGAGAGTAGTAATATTGATAAAAATAATAATAATTATAAAATTAATTATAGAGTTAATAAATTCCTTTATAAAAGTTATATTAGGTATGTTTGTATAGAATATTATAAAAATATTAAGTAATATTGTAAGGTTTATAATAACTATATATTTATTTTTTATATTATATTTAAAAATATTAAATTGTTTTTTGATAGTATTTAATATACTCGAAATAGTATTTTGATTATAATAATTAATTTTTTTAAAAAAAATGTTTAAATATTTATTTTGTTTTTCTTTTTTTTAATTATATAAAATTAATTAAGATTAAATAAGAATTGTAGATTCAATAAATATATAAATCTAAAGTTTAATAATTGTAAGGAATAATCTGATATTATAAATCTATTATCTAATAATATTATTATAAAAGTAATTATTAGATTAAATGAAAGGGTTTATAAAGAATATAAAGAATTAATTCTATATAATAAAATCGAAAATACGAAGATACCTTGATTTTGGGATGTTGTGTCGATCTATAAAACCCACTCTAAGTTATATGAAAGAAATATAATAGACATAGAGGAATAAATATCATTAAACTAGAGATCTCAGAAACCTAATGCTAGTACTCACAGTAAAGCATATCAAGATCAAGATCGAAAACGAAAATAAACATGAGTATAATCTAAATTTGATTATAAGAAGTATAAATGGAATAATGTTAACAGACAATATATGTTAGATTTTGGAGAACAAATATAAAAATGGTGGAAATATGGTAGAGGCACTTGTTGAAAAGAAAAACGCAAAATTCAAAGCATATCGAGTAATGAAAACATATATTTAATAAATCAAAAACAGTAAAGGCAATAATATCTAAATAATATAATTTCCATAACTTATGTAGTATTTCAATAAACAGATAACCTCTCAATTACTTATTCTCTATACAACCCATACCCCCAAGCATATTCTAGATGTAACTAACTCGTTATAGTCCCTACAACGTATAGCTCGGACCGAGAGACATAAGAATACCATGACCGTGGACAACTCAGGTGAGGAGAGTGTGGGACGATTAGATCAATCGATCGGATGGCGAATGCGACATCTACCATGGAAACATTGCAGCGACTTACAATACATCATTACCTTCTTCTAATGGCCTGATAGCAACCTCAATGAGAGAATAGGGCCGGGGTAGACACAAAGTTGTTTGATAAAGAGTGTCTAGAATACGCCGACAAAATTAGGGATGAACAGTCCGTAAAGAAATTCAGGAGACTGAAAGCACTGTATGCATTTTTGTCTAAAGAGAATGGATACAGAATATGTGAGGCTGGAAGATTTAGATGGAAAAGAAGATGTGAGATTGCTTGTCAAGTATGTATAATGAAGTAAAGAAGGAGGAGCGGATGGGATAGATGGTAGCTATCATTGTGCCAAAATCTTATAGTTTCTGCAGGATATATGAATGAAATGAGAGACAATCCCTAATACATAAAATTTAAAGCACGATTTATAACTGAAAGCTGATTGATCTAGAAAACATGTAAGGTGTATATAGAAGCATCAAAAATATCAAATGTAGAATTGGATTTGAAGCTCAACAAGAAGAAAGAGAAGAACATATGAGATAATTTGGTGAATATAACCAAAGTATTTCGCAGGATGATCTCTCATAATACTATTCTTTTATTAATAAATTATAGTTCACTAAATGAATAATTATTTCAAGAGTTGGATTGAAGAATTGAATTGAAGTTTCGAAACTTTCGAAGAATTAGCCATGCGATGAAAGAGATAAGGAACCTTAAATTTATTAGATTTATTAGATGTTTGGGTTCAATGGTGCTTTCCGCATCCCTATATGAGCTATAAGCGAGAGTGTAGCGAACTTCATATACTGTTATATTACTATTAATTTAATCATCATCACTTTTCTAAATGTATAGATTGAATTTACCTCACTTCAGCTATTATATAGATCTATCTCCCTTTCAAGAAGCTTTGGATTTCCAAATAGCTTCATGATTTTTATGAAATAACAAAAAAAAATTAAAATTCAATATTGAAAAAGCTATTATCATTCTTAATTATGAAGAGCCAAGCAAAAGCTTGTTATTGTAGATTTCGAAAAAGCTCTTCCAAGCTGTGAGGTGTCTTTTGAAGTGATCAAGTCATATCAAACCAAATCAAATCGAATTAAGTCAATGATGTTGAATATGCTAGTGTACTCGTATGTTCATGTCGTGTATTCAAGACCTGGTGGACCTAAAAATACTGTGGTGAGGATGACCTAAGCAAGTTTCTCCATACCACCACGTGGCTTTGGGCGAATTTCTGAAAATCCTCGAAATTTTGGGACTTCTAGGATCACCAATGGGCGGATGTATGGCAGTCGGTACACCGCCTTTTAGAATTGCTAACCAAGCAGAAGTTCATCAAAATAGTGGCAAGATCTTTTCGAAGAAACGTGGGGCATACGTTACCTTATCTCTCCCCCCAAACCTCCATCACATCACAACGCTTAACTTTAACAAAAGACCTCTGTTCATACTTCGAAAGAGGCATAAACACAATTTTGAACTCAAAAGCATATGCAAAATATACCAAAGAGCAATAATAATGAGACTGAGGTCATATCAAGGTAGATAGATATGTTTGTCAGGAAATCAAGTCTCCCACCCAAACCCAAACATCCCATTTTCATTACATATCACGCGATTGAATTCACGGTAATCATAGGGGCTTTCCATACAAAAGAATAATTTTCACAGCCCAGTTTGCAAGAGTGTTTTTTCCGCGCGGTGGTACATCTAGCTTTGAATGTAGCACCTTTAAGTAACTCGTACAATCAAGCGTCAGTCTAACTGTTCACAGTGACACTTGTTGAATGACTAATGTTGTAGCTACTCCTGTGGCAAGGGAAGCGGAGATAATGAGATAGGGAGAGAGATGTGAGTAGGTGATAGGGAGATGGTATGGGATATGGGACGAAGAGGTTCGCAATGAGCCGAATGAAGATAACTATTTCTGGAATAATCACCTCATTGCATCCAATCACCCCACTACCTCTCATATGAATTGATAGTCGAGGGCTGCTTTTAAGGAAGCATTCTCCAAACCTATTATAATCAGAATCATCACTAGAACAATACCCTTCGCTAATATTACTTACATCAATCTGCTACTCGTTATAATTTGAATCAAAAGACAGCCATTACGTTAAAAGAATATATACAAACAGTATAATCTTGATTTTGTTTATACTAAATAACTAATATTGTAATGGAAATAAACAATCAAGTTTAGGGCCCGTTCGAATCGATTTTTAAGACAATATAGAGCTACATTTAGTGATAACATATGTCTAAATAAACATTTACTCAATGCTAATGTATCTATAAAATGTTATTAATAACAAAATCGGAAGAAATTATATTATTAAATACTATATTTAACTATAAAACTCATAAAATATAGATTAACAAAATACGAAAATTTATACAATAATTTTACTAAATGTATCACTATAATCTTGATTAGTATTTATCAATTCATTCTACATCTTATAGACTGTAAAACTGAATTTATATTAATAAAATTCAGACTAAAGTTTTATTTATTAAATCATTTCAATGATAAATGTAAAAAAACGATTCGAATAAGCCCTTATTCCCAGAATGTTTCACTACTATTTCAATTCGAATTCCTCTTTCCAGCTGATTTCCGTTATTCATATAAAAGCTAACTATGTAAACGTAGGTGAATAATTATAATTCAATGACCATGATATACAATCTAAGCGAATACGAAATAGACTAGCTCTTTTAGTAGTGCTTATATAAGGCCTACTATCTTCTATATATAGCTAGCTCTTTAGACAAAATATAATTTAGATATTTAAATTCTACGAATATGAGGATACTACGTCTTCTATATCCTTCTCAAATCACTTAACTAAATAATTAAAACCCTTTTTACTTTTTATACTTCCTCCATTCATTCCTATTGTCAACACTATGGCAAGTCAGGAAATATTTCCGGTATTATTTCTAGACAAGCTGGGAAACAACCCAAATAGCCACCGGCACCACCAGGAACACCCACCGTTACAGGAGCTTTCAAAGATACCAGTATCGATCAGTTGCAGGACGATAGATACGACTCTTTAGCAAAACCTAGTAAAGTCCCGCCCCTTCCTGACAAATACAAGATGCCTTCAAACGTCAACACTCCCCGTGATCCAAGTGTCAAAGAAGAATCGAAGGATCTAATTGATCTACTCATGACTAGTTGAGCTATAGAACTACATCTTTCCAGAAGATCTTTTCAAAGCAACAAAGTTTTATGGAAGATTTTCATTTAGGGTTGTAAATATAAATATGTTAATAAATACTTTTAATTTAAAAAACCAAATAATCTGATACAATAATTACTAATATATTATTTCAAGAAATAATTATATGTAATTTTAAGCATCTCAAAAAATAAGTCTTCAATATTATTAAAGAATTGATATTTTATGAGTTCTAAAAATTTCTATAATATCATAATATATATCAATATTAATACAGTTATCAAAAATATTCTTTTAAAAGTTTTTATTATAGAAATATAATAATCGAAATAAGTATTAAGTTTTAGAGTATCAAATTAGTAAAATATAGTTGTTTGTATTTGCAAAATGAGCTATTCTATCTGTTGAACTTGGTGCGAAACCACAAGCTACTAAACCCAGGATTGCGAGGAGAATGTCAATATCGATACGACCAATCCTTTTGATAGACAACCCGAAGTCACAGAACGAAAACCACTCTCAGTCAATCATTAGTCTACACCTACAGGTTTCGGAAATGCACGTGTACCTATTCCGGAGAAGATACCACCTGTTAGAGAGCTAAAGAACCCATGGGGCTATGAATTTAGATCACCAGAAAGATATAAAATAAGTTTGCCAGTTTTTGGCAAAGTTATATCATCAGGAGCTTCAGGAGGTTTATCAGATGACAACCCTGATAACTCTAATGATACCTACGGAGATGGGAATTAATCCCGTTGACTAAGTTGCTGATAGGATTGATTGTGGTGATTAAACTGATCATGTTCTAAATCACTTTGGAAGATATAAAGTAACTTTGTCAAAATCTAGTAAAGTTATATTACTTCTTGTTAATATAACTTTTATATATACTAAAAACCCAGAAAAACTTTTTTTTAATTTAGTTGAAAATAATTTGCCATTTATATCAAAATGCTTTTTTCCAATTACTATATACTAAATTCAGGTTTAAATACGAAACAAATATGTTGATAAATTTATTGTTAATCTTCTCAATTCAATTCTATATTAAATTGAGAAGAGTTAGGGCTCGTTCGGATCGATTTTTTAGGCGATGTAGAGCTATATTTGTTGACAATATAGATCTAAATGAGCGTTTACTAAATACAAATATTGATCAATAATTTATATTGATAATATAAGTGTTTTATTGAACGCTAATATTGAGCTATAAAAAGCTATATTATATTGATTAACAAATTTGAAAATTTGTATAATAATTTTGTTAAATCTGTAATATAACTTTTATCAGTATTTGATAATATTTGTTAACATTTATTACTTTACATTTTATAGATCTACAAAATTTAGGCTAAATTATTAGTCAACAAATTAAAAAATCGATCCGAACGGGCCCTTAGTGCGGTATTTGTTCTGCGGTGTCCCGATGGCGTGTCGGAATAGCATGGTTCATCCAGAGTCCCAACTCAAAAGTGTAATTGCATGATTGTTCGCTATCACGACGAAGAGACTTGATGGAGGTTATCGACATGCGTGAATGATGATCATAAGGGAGGATCCTAGATCCTTCAATGTATAGCCACGAATCTTTATCGGGATCGTTATCCAGATATCTCTGGGGTTGATGAAGACTAGTAGCAGCCAAGTCTCGTTGCGTGTAGTTCAGGGAGTGTCATTTCAAAGCATAAAGTAGTTTATCTTTTCGCAACTCAAACTCCGTTGAACCAATGCCCTCTTGCAACCGTACATCTTCCTTATTCGAAAGCTCTTGACCTTCGCGTAAAATATAGGTCTTTGATTCTTCGACTTCACAAGAAATATTCTTCAAGTTGACTATAGTACGTATCTTCGCACCCTGTTTGAATGGCAGAGAAAACGTAAGTATTCCTTGGTCGAGATTGACCAAACGCAATGCATAATTTTACATCCTTATCTATTTCAGAATTGTGAGGAGACTTTGGAAACGATGTAGAGTTTGTGCCAACTCCAAATGGCGATTCGGAGGAAGAACTTGGGGTAGGAAAATGAGCTACAGCAGCAACCTTCGCACGGAGAGAAAGTTGGAACCCAAAAGAACTCTGCAGAAGGACAGAAGATTAGAGAGAAAAGGGTGGATGAGGATTTTGATGAAGTAGATGATATTTCCAAGTGGTCAAAACGGCATCAAGTAAGCCGGTATAAAAAGATTGACGACGAACGTCAACACAAACTATTAGCCGAGCCCTACTAGAGGAGCGGATATAATATCACCACCACCAGCAGAGAGAGCACTCGCACCAGGGCGTGATCTAGATAGGAGTATTTCATCCTTTGTCGTCATTCCAGCTTCGTGGGAATGGTGCATCAATATCTTCTTACAAAAGCGCAAATATTCAAAAATTCGAACTCCTAGAGGAGTTCAGGCGTCGTGAGGAATCTTCAACTCGCCCTCTCGTGGCAAAATGGGTATCAACATACTTGATAGGCTTAGGGGTTGGATTCAGGATTTGGACCAATGGCAGAAAGTGCGCTAGGACATGCAGCTCACGAAAAGAGAGGTTGATGAAAATGGAAAGACAGGCTACACAAAAGCTCCAATTGTGGCCTTTGGAGAGCTACGAATTTAATGGCTGAGCGAGTTACGTGGCTACCAAGGAATAACAGAAATTTTCTCTATCAATCCATCCATCGACGATGAGCTTCTCAAGGAAGTAAAAGCACTTCTTGAATCAGAACCGCAAAATTCACATAAAGTGAGCCGTTTGTTATCTCACCACGAGATATGCTCTAAACCATGTAGACATCGCAAGGGAATTTTCAGGAGTATTCGATGAGTGGCTGTCCTCGAAGATGTTTTATAGTGAGAGAATTCATACCAAGAGATCACAGAACTCGGATCATGCGGGAGTAGAGTGTCTTTCGTCCTCTTTAACTATAGCAAATAGTGACGAGTATGGATATAGATGAAAATTGGGTTAGGTCTAATTGATGGAGGAGGGAGAGTTTCAAACAAATTCTAATACAGAATTGTATGGTGGTTGAAAGAGGAGAGGGATAGTTGCATATTCATGATATCACTTATTATCCAGTGAACATCGAAATGAACTCATAGACATAATTCATATCATCCAATCACTCTCACACCCTTACACCCTCACACCCTCACACCCTCACACCCTCACACCCTCACACCCTCACACCCTCACACCCTCACACCCTCACACCCTCACACCCTCACACCCTCACACCCTCACACCCTCACATCCTTACGCCCTCACACCCTCCTACCATACAACCATATCACCCTTACAACATACATAAATTTTCTGCCGAAACATTGGCACAATGCCAAGCTCCAGAACATTCACTCACTCACGCGTAGATTCTTGCTCAAACTATACGAAACTCTAAAGAATTGATACACACAGGCACCAGATAGTCACATATATGTATTTACAAACTTGCCGCTATAAATTGACAATGACACTTCAACAGTGTAAATATTGATACAGCCACTCAGCCAGTTGGCGCCTTTGCCAACCTTTCTACAATTTCTACAAACTCTTTGATGACGATGACTACTAGATAAGCTAACTATCTTCCCCTCTCTTTTCCCACTTACTAACCAACCAAATACAACCAACCAATCAGCAGGAATTTATTCATCAACGGGTTGATCAAGCCCTCCGAAACCTGACTACGTTTGACTTTCCTCGTTCCCCTTATTCTTCTTCTCTTGTCCCATCCTTTCTTTCTCATACCTCCACGAATATCCATTTCCAATATAAGTACAATAAGTAGATACATAATCCCCGCCTCACACCCAAACTTCCAACATTCAGACTTCCCTGAATCTAGACCTCCCAAATCTAGACTTCCCTAAATCTAGACCTCCCAAATCTAGACTCCCCAAATCTAGACCTCCCAAATCTAGACTCCCCAAATCTAGACTCCCCAAATCTAGACTCCCCAAATCTAGACTCCCCAAATCTAGACTCCCCAAACTCAGATGCCCCCTTTCAACCGCCCAGCTTGTTTTGTTCGTGAAATAATTTGAAAATGATTTGTGATTTGAGGTTGGAGAGAGAATGTAGTGGGAATGTGTTCGTATTTATTCTAATCCCGAAAAATTTGAAATGGAAGTTTGACGGTTGATTGAAGATAAAGGTTTGCCGGAGATTGATGGTTAATTGAAGATAGAGATTTGGTGATTGGGGATAGAGGTCGATTGGTTGGAGTTCGGGAATGTAGTGGATGGTAGATGGCGGACGGCGGATGATGAATGATGAATAATGGATGGCTATCGGAGCGATAAATATGATGTAAAGTAAAGAGGTCGATTTTCGATGTGATTTTCGACTTGAAAGATTCGGAAGCAGGGAGATTGAAGACAGAGAAAATAAAAAATAGGCAATGTATTGGATTGGAGTATGCAGTAAGGAGATTCGAGGTTTGAGATTTTGAGGTCCGAGGTCGAGATTGGGGAGTGTGAAATCGAGTTTGATTCTCGAGTGTATTCTATATCTTCCGAGTAGACTCTCGAATGATCGAGAAATGAAGTTCTCTAACTTTCGCAAACCCCTCATTCTCATGCATTTTCTCAATTTTTCTCGTCTTCTCACTCTCAAAATTTATAGCGAAGCTTGCACCCACAGAAAGCAAACGAACAGAGCAGGAATTTACTCATCAACGGGTTGATCAGGCCCTCAGAAACCTGCGTTTGTATCTGATCATTTGTGTATGAAGTGGGGGAGGAAGAGAGAAGGAAGAGAGAAGGAAGAGAGGAGGAAGAGAGGAGGAAGAGAGGAAGAAGAGAGGAGGAAGAGAGAAGGAAGAGAGAAGGAAGAGAGGAGGAAGAGAGGAGGAAGAGAGGAAGAAGAGAGGAGGAAGAGAGAAGGAAGAGAGGAAGAAGAGAGGAGGAAGAGAGTATTGTGAGGTTTGGAGCAAGTAAAGCATCGCAAGTGAAGTGAAAACTAAGCTGACCCAACATCAAATTCAAAACTCAAACTAGAAGCGAACACAATGGAGAAAAGAAGAAAAAATAAATCGGAACCCTCTGCCAACTCTTTCCAAGCATACTGAAAAGTTAAAATCTTGGAGCACCAAACACGATTCAACGCACCATACTCCACTGTAGTATACTGTATGAATATCCAAGTACTCTCTTTGTAACCCCACAACTCGATCTTATCGTGGAAGACAAGACGAGACAAGATGCTCAGATGATGAAGTGTAACAAAAGATATGGAAATGCATTCATTGAATCCATCACATTACATTATATCATATCATTTCATATAAAAGGGGTGGCCAGCCCGCTTCTATCCGAATTGATTTGATGGATGAAATGCATGGATTCATAGATGAAGACATATACATACATATGTATTAATGTTCAAGAGTTGGAAATGGTAACAACGGGACAGATATGGAGACCAAAATTTGAGAAATTGTGGTTTTTCCCATCTTCTCTCTTCCCTTTCTCCCATCACCACCAACTATCGAAAAATCACGGTTGGAAAGATAAACAGATAGCCAACATCCAATTCTACTCCCTTTTCAGACAAACGACAAAGTTTGAAAGTGGCGTAACTCGCGATGTTTTTGATTCGAAAGAATACTGAGTTGAATTGAAGAGAGAACGTGCAAGTGAGTATATTGCGCTTGTAGATAGCAGTTACACACGTATTTGACCAGGTGATGAGTAGGTGAAAAGTGGGAGAAAAATGTAGATATGTATATGAAAATGAAGGTATCAGCTGAGCTTCCGGACGAAAAGATAGCAAACCAGATTGGGCTGAAATGAAACCAGAAGAACAGTAAACAAGTTGCGGGAACCGTTTCAGATGGGTGAAAACTATGAATTCAAAAATAAGATTCAAAGATTCTTCATTTCCCTCATCGAAAATCAATGTGGGGTGGATAGGACGAGAGGACAAGACGAGAGGTCGAGTAATCGATCGAGTGAACGAAGCTCCGCGTGACCAAGACTGCGGAGTCTAGCTGTCTGAATCGTTGAGATTATGAATGTCGTTCCTTGAGCATCTTCGTATCTTCCCTACATAGAAACTGAAAAGATTGTTGGAATCGAGGAAAAGACAAGTGAATGAGTTTCCGAGCGACTGAGACCAGGTAGTTCGCTCCTCAAATGTACCTCCTCCCCTTCCATCTCGCGGAACCAAAAGAGGTAACCGAACGAGAGAAGGCTGGAGAAGAAGAGAGGGAAAGAGACCGAGTAGCCGAGTAATTAAGGCCAGCTACCTTTAAGACTGCCGGACAGTCTCCAAGTACTTCTTCTCTTTCCATCCAAAATCCGAAGGAGATTGCTGAACGAGAGAAAGGTAGATAAGAGGGAAAGACAAGTGACTATATGACCAAGTAACTGAGGCTAGGTACCAGGTAGCCCGTGAGTAGTTCGTCAATTTCCATCAAAGCCCTAAGATCATCAAAAGAGTTACTCTTTCATCTTTCTCTTCCATCTCGTAGAACCAGAAGAGGTTTTTGAATGGGAGAAGACTGGATAAGAATGAGAGCAAGTAAGAAAGTAACCGAGAAATCGAGAAATCGAGACCGACTGCCGGATAGTTCATGTGGCAATCTATTCCTTTTCTTTCACAAATCTGGAAGAGATTCTTGAACGAATGCGAGAGATGGTTGAAACGAGGGAGGGTAAGTGAAGGAGTAGCCAAGTGGCTGAGGTCAGGTAGCGGTAGTCCGTGGGCAATCCAGTCCTGTTCCATTTTGCTCTCCCACTTCTCGCAGGGCCAAAAGAAATTGTGGGACAAGACAAGGATTTGTATGTGAGGCCAGGTGAGGTTCCGGGTGGACTAGACTGGACTGAAATGACAATAGGGATGATTTTGACAGTGTCTTGTAGCAGAGTAGTATGGTATGGCGCTGTATTGTGTACTGGAGTAGAGTGAACTGAAATATTAATCGATAAGAACATGAAAATGAAATTGATGATGGAAATGGCGATGGATATAAGAAGAATAAACAGAAATACCCATATCAAACTAATGATGGACATCATGTATACTAAAAGAACCCCCTCGCACGTGATGTTTTAGTCTCAGTTGATTTCTTTCTCTTTCTTGTCTGTGCTTGCTTCAGTTTCTGGGCTTACCAGGTACTTCCTCACACCGCCAAAATAAGCTCGAAATAAAATAATTAAAGTCACCTATTTTGGCCTGGGAGTTTATTCTTCTTGCCCCTGTAAGTAGCATATGGTACATATCCTACGACGCTAGGCCATCAATCCAAATATCAGGGCCAAGCTGTGAAGATGTGGATGGAGAGGAACGGGAACAGCGCGAGAGAGAATTTGCAGCAGAAAGCGGTCAAAAATGGACAAGGTCTTTGGAAGGAAAAATAGAATGGAAAGACTCGCTGGTTGGGTAATGAAATCCCAAGAATTGTGAAATGATGGACTCTGAAGAAATATGAGACTGCGAATTCTATCTGATGTTCCCTACTTTTACTATTTTTTCTACTTACAATGATATGAAGGGACAAAGTGCAAGAACTCTCCACCCGATATTCAGAACACTAAACCGGACGTCATGCTGACAACATGGGAAAAAAGTTGTAGATTTGAAAATTTGTTGGTACCCCAAATCAAAACCACAAATCCGATTGAGTCACCTTCCACCTTTGCATCATATTCTCTTCCTAATTCAACCTATTTACTGCCTCTATATCCCTGTCGAAAGCATCGATTATCGCTTGAATGGTATCGGGTGTTAGTTTTGCCGCTTCGGTTGAGCTAAGTGTAAAAGTCGGTTGTACTGGCTGTGGATTTGCGTTTTGTAGATGGTTTGGGACTGAGGTGGAGGGATTTTGAAGATCTAGAATTACGAGGATATGAATTAGAATGTACGTTTTCTCGATTGGAAGACTGTGAATGGATGGAGAGGGTGAAAAGTGTAAAGAAACGAATGAATCAGAATTCGCATGGTTATCTCGATAGAGAAAGAGGGACTTACGTGGGTGAAGAAGATGATTCACATTGACATTAGAATTGAAGAATGGAGTTGGGACTATTCTTGAATCAAATGCAATAGTTGATGGCTTCGGTGATTCAGACCTTGGGGTTGGGGCTTGAGAGAAGGGAAGTTCATGTTGAGATGTAGCGTGAGGGTGGACCGATTGAGCTCGCATTTGCGGCTGCAAGGTTTGAGAATGAAATGGAATCTGTGGATGTTGGTGGTTGGTGAATTGAGCTAGGACGACTGATGGATCTTGACGGTCGAAGGGTGCATGAAGTTGAATTGGTTGAGACTGGGTGGGCTGGGGTTGAACAGGTCGAGCTGTATCATGAGTTTGATATTGCGAAGATGCAATTTGGTGATGAGATAGTGATATTTGTGGATTTTGAGTATGTGCCAGTTGAGATTGAACGGAAACTCGGCTGGGCTGAGGCTCGACGGGTTCAGCTTGAACGACCGGTGGATCTTGATGGTCGAAGGGTGCATGAAGTTGAATTGGTTGAGGCTGAACAGGCTGGGCTTGAACAGGTCGACTCTGAATGGGTTGGGCTGTATAATGAGTTTGATACTGTGGAGATGCAATTAGAGACTGGGATGGTAGTATTTGAGGATTCTGAACCTGTGTCGCCTGACCCTCATTTGATTGGTACTGAAAGGGGATGGGAGCTTGAGGCAGCAGACCTTGTGGAGTGGTAGTTCGACCGTAAGTTTGCGGAGGCGGATTATGTTGAAGGGCAACTTGAGGTTGTGTGAAAGGTTTCTGTTGGGCTTGGCTTGATTGAAAGTGTGCCGGCTGAGTTAAAAGAGGTATTGGAGTCGGGAGAGTTCGCACCTGAATTTGGGTTTGAGGTTGAGTAAATTTTTTAGTGTAAGGTTGCATAGAGCGGATCGGTAAAGTTTGACTATGCTGAAGCAGTGCCGGTTGATTCTGTACATATTGAGTTGGTGCCGCTGAAGCTGGAGTCCATGCCGCTGGGCTTTGAGCTGCTTGATTCGGTACCGATTGACTCTCCGCCGATGAGCCAAGTACTGCCGGGGTTTGAATTGTTTGGTTTTGTGCCACCGGTTGACTTTGTGCTAGCGGAGCCCATATTGCCGCATGCTGTGCCGTTTGATTCCGTGCTGGTTGAGTTGGTACCGCTGAAGCTGGAGTCCATGCCGCTGGGCTTTGAACTGCTTGATTTTGTGCCGGCGGACTCTGTGCCGGTTGACTCTGTACCGGTTGAATCCCCGCTGATGAATCAAACACCGCTGAAATTTGTGCCGGTTGACTTGATGCCACTGGACGTTGAAGCGGTTGATTTTGAGTTACCTGTTTGTTTGTCGATCCAGATGACGACAAATGTTGAACAGATGGATGCCCGAAAGATGAATGTTCGATAGTACTAGATGCAATAGTGGATGCTCCACCATTCAAACTTACCAATTCCCCTTCATGCTTTAACATCTCAGCTCTCGTCCTCGGATCCCTTGCAACATGTCTTTCCTTCTCCTTCTCCTTCTCATTCTTACCCCCATTTTTAGTATCGATATGCTCTTGCCATTCCCTAGCTAACTTTGCACAAACTTTATCTTTAACTATCTCCTCAATATCAAGACCCTCTCTGTGTTTGATGGATTTCCAATTCGATGGGAGGCGGAGTCTTGGATACAAAGATTCGAGGTCAATGTTTGTCTTGATGTAATTTTTCGTGAGTGAAGGTTCTGGTGAGGATTCCGATGAGATACCGGACAAAAGTCTCTTCCATTCTCTGGATGTTGCAATCCACTCGTTGAAGGCAGGTTTGAGTTCATATCTGTCGAATCTGAATTTATCGGATTGTTGGAGAGTTGCGAGGGCTATGCCTAGGAAGGACATGATTATCAGTGAAATGACTGGAAGATGGAATTTTGAGAATGGTAGAGGAAACGATAAGGAGAGTACATACAATAACCACATGCCTAGGTAATAGGTAGGTAAGTACCTAAGGCGCGAGGAAGTGATGGTAGATCTTGAAACAACAACCTTCTTTCTTTTGACCTGTTTCCTCTTCTCATCTCCCTTCTCCTTCCTCACCTCTCACTTCTCCGTTCAGTCAATCTTTTCATTTCTTGACTTACTTCTTCCATTCCGTGTCCACCTACCTACCTACACACATATTTAAATGTACAAAGTATCATCGATGAGGTAGATCGTTATGAATCCACAAATTCAAGCCCCGCAACAGTATCAGCCTTATGGGGCACCTGGCCCGGCTAGTGAACCTTATTCTTATCAACCATTTTTATCTTATCTTCATCCTCATCAGCCACAGCCGCCTGTTCAGCCCTATGCTCAGCCTCCCGGACTTCAACCTCAGCAACAACCACTAGCAGAACCACAATTGCCATTGAGTCAACCACAGGCGTCATTGAACCAAGCCCCACCAGCCCCTCAACCACCACCGGCAGAAGTATTACTCTTTCTTTCTATTCTATTCTCTGCAAACAATCCTATCTCTGTCATCTTCATTTACTTACAGTTCTCAGTATCCTTTAGGAATCCCTTTGACACATCTTACAAGCGAATATCCAGCAAAATGGACACCAAATCAAGTCTCAATCTTACAAAGATTTATGACCACCGATCCAGATTTCTTACGATTTTCGAGACTCAATAAAGTCACTGAGTCTACGTTACGTAGCTTTTCTCTACATAACGTATACCCATTGATTGGCTGTTCTGGACTGAATAATCGTGTCTCATCATCTGGATTGGATGTTCTATCAATTTTGGATACCAAGATTCATCGAAAGTTAGCCGACGTCTATAAAAAGTTTGTGAAAAAGAAGGAATTTGTGGATGGAGGTGAGGATCTGAATGGAGTTGTTCGCTTGAGGGACGGAAGAGTTCTACAACATGGTTATCCGGAAATATTTCCAAACTCGGCATACAATCATCATGGATATCCAGGAGCTTTTGATTTGATGGGAGGAGCTCAAATGAATCAGTTGCCTGGTTCTTATCCTTGGATACAACAACCACCTTCAGGAGCACAACAATCTTATGGGGTACTTCAACCTTCAGGAGCAACCCAGCCTCCAGCATTTCAACCACTCGCTCCACAACCACTCGCGCCGCAACCACTCGCGCCGCAACCACTCGCGCCGCAACCACTCGCGCCGCAACCACTCGCTCCACAACCACTCGCTCCCCAATCTTTCGTTCCACAACCACTCGCTCAACAACCTCCCCCTCCACAACCTCCCCTTTCTCAACCACTCGCTCCCCAATCTTTCGCTCCACAACCACTCGCTCCCCAATCTTTCGTTCCACAACCACTCGCTCCCCAATCTTTCGTTCCACAACCACTCGCTCAACAACCTCCCCCTCCACAACCTCCCCTTTCTCAACCACTCGCTCCCCAATCTTTCGTTCCACAACCACTCGCTCCCCAATCTTTCGTTCCACAACCACTCGCTCAACAACCTCCCCCTCCACAACCTCCCCTTTCTCAACCACTCGCTCCCCAATCTTTCGCTCCGCAACCACTCACTCAGCAACCACTCACTCAGCAACCACTCACTCAGCAACCACTCACTCAGCAACCACTCACTCAGCAACCACTCACTCAGCAACCACTCACTCAGCAACCACTCACTCAGCAACCACTCACTCAGCAACCTCTCCCTTCTCAACCTCTCGCTCCCCAATCTTTCGTTACCCAACCTCAACTACCATACGGTATATCTAGACGCCCACCACTTGGACTTCAATTTGCACAACAATCACAGTTCATACCCTCAGACTTACTTTCACAATCACCACCTCTTCCTCCAAATAAACCTCAACGCCGAACCTTGCCATCTCAATCGCAATTCATACCCTCAGACTTACTTCTACAATCTCCACCTCTTCCTCCAAATAAACCTCAACGCCGAACCTTGCCATCTCAATCTAGATTCTCATTATCATCAATATTGAATCAAGATCCATCATCATCTTCATTACAACCCTTCACTTCTCATCCTCAACAACAACAGCAACAACAGCAAACGCTCCACCTGCCTATCAGAAATATCCCAGCTACAATTACCCAAACACTAAAATCAGCATCTCCAAATTCAGGCTGGGACGAAAATCAAATGAAGGAATATCTTATGAGTTCAAATCTTCCCGTCCTTGAGGATGTGAAGGGGACTGGGAATGGGAATGGAAACATACAGATTGAAAAATTGAGGAAGATAGAGGAGTTAAAGGCGATGAAAGAGGCGTGGGTAAGACTTCATACTCGGTTGGGAAAAAGGCCAATGTAGAATAGATAGATGGTGTCACTGACTGATAGACTGATAGATAGATGATGAATAATGACCTGGGGGTTTCCTTTGAATAATATGATGTGACGTAAATATTGTGCTCAGTGTTGAGAGAAAGAGTTTCCCTCCCTGCCTGCTATCCAGTTATCTATCCAATGACCCAATCTTAGAGGTCGAGTGTCTTCCTGATCTGTCAGAGTCAAAGACCCGAAAAACATCTAGACTGTCAGTGACCATACAAAATTCTCATTTTGGATTCCTGGGTTGGAATCATGTGACTGTATTGCATTTGTGTGTGATTAGATATACAATTCGATTCAACACCATGAATGGTGTTTCTGGTCATGGGCGGAATTACGATGAAAATGGTCTACATCCCTTGAAGACTTTTATTAGCTCTTCTAATTAAACGACGTTGCGTACTCAAATGGGCTCCTCAAATCACCTCGCCAATTGACAAAGAACGAGTGAAGACAAAAATACATAGAACATATTCTAGCGTTGAATTGATATGGTAATACATACTAGGTATAATTGCGTTTTTATTCCCTTCCCAATAATTGTTTACGATGCCATCGTCGGGAGGTGCTAGATCATCGCACAAGTAAATTTTCTTCTGGGAGAACAAGTGAGCGGCATATTCAAGGCGAATTGTCCAATTGTCCAATATTCTTTGGAAGAGAATGAAGTAAGTATCCTCTACCGTACTATTACAAAATAAATAAAAATCGACTTTTTCAAACTCGAATTTCATTCTGGTTTTGTATTTAAAAACTATCCAAATCATACTCAAAGTTTTAGTATTCATTGAAAAATGATTGTTACGAATTCAAAAAAGTGATATCAATTCATTATTTTGATATGAAATTTCTGTCCTTGGTGTTCGACTTTTTCTATCAATCAGAGGCGATAGGTACCTCCTTCACAATCATCACAAGAAATCAAACACCAAGGCAGGTCGTGAAAAGTAAAAGAAACGGAGAAAGTGACTTGACCTTGGAATTGAATTCGAATTTCTCGAAATCATATCATACGGATTATTCACTAAGAGATTATTGATATCAAGCTCCTTTTCAAAGGGATATTATAGTATTGATTTGATGTTGAATTTTGATTGTAATTGTAAATGAGGTTTACAAAGTAGAGTTTTGCTATGTGACTTTTCCTTGATGGTTATCAGTTGGAGCGAATGCTGGATGGATGCTTCAGTATGTAGTGATGTATGAATGAAATGTGAAATCATCGATATTTCGAGGCCAGTTAGTTGGGCATATATGATTGTTTTTAATAGGCAGTAAGTAATATCTTGGAGAATCTAGATTTAGAAGGAGAAGGAGAAGGAGAAGGAGAAGGAGAAGGAGAAGGAGAAGGAGAAGGAGAAGGAGAAGGAGAAGGAGAAGGAGAAGGAGAAGGAGAAGGAGAAGGAGAAGGAGAAGGAGAAGGAGAAGGAGAAGGAGAAGTAAATATAGAAATAGAAGTAGAAGTAGAAGTAGAAGTAGAAGTAGAAGTAGAAATAGAAGTAGAAGTAGAAGTAGAAGGAGAAGTAGAAAAAGGAGAAGGAGAAGAAGAAGAAGAAGGAGAAGTAAATATAGAAATAGATATAGAAGTAGATGTAGAAGTAGATGTAGATGTAGATGTAGATGTAGATGTAGATGTAGATGTAGATGTAGATGTAGATGTAGATGTAGATATAGATGTAGATATAGACATAAATATAAATATAAATATAAATATAGATATAAATATATATATAGATATAAATATATATATAAGTATAATATGTATATTATATGTGATATAATGTGGTGTAGTACGCTCGATATTTTTGTTCATTCATCTTACCGGAATTTCAAGGACTGGATTGATTAGATTTTGAATATTGAATCTCTACAGTCAATCCTTTTCAATCGATCAATTGATGTATTCATTTCTATTCATTCGATTTATGAAATTTATGAGGGCAAGCCCCCAAACCCCCATAGCTCGCTACGCTCGGTGGGATGGTGGCTCGGTGGGATGGTGGCTCGGTGGGATGGTGGCTCGGTGGGATGGTGGCTCGGTGGGATGGTGGCTCGGTGGGATGGTGGCTCGGTGGGATGGTGGCTCGGTGGGATGGTGGCTCGGTGGTAGATGAGCTGGATGAAAAAGTTCATGGTGTTTTCATGCAGCTGGTGGATGTAGAGTATGGACGGATTCATGAATTACTCGACTCACACTATCCACACTATCCACACTATCTTCATCTCCTACTCGTGAACCTCTCCTTCTCCTTTCTCTCCTCCTCTAATACTTTCACTTTTCAGTTGTATATACTAGGTATACCTAGCATGTATCTATCAAGTATCCGGTACGATGTAGCTTTTAGCAGACTGGAAAAGTATCCAAATCTACAGTGGAAGCTCTTTGAGATCTTCATGTCATTATCGACTCGAAATATTGACACTTTGGTTTGATGGAGAATTTTTAAAAGGGTACAATTTTTGGGTCTGCTTGTTTTTCCGTCCAGCTCGAGACATCTTCTCATAACAAGTCCGTGCTCAGCATACATACCAGAATAGTAGCAAGTCAAGTCATTCATTCATCCATGCATGCAAGATTTAGATGAAATCTATATTCCTTCCCAATTAATCCAGTTTCTACATTGATCATCAGCATATTCCCCATTGCATTCCATATTTACATATCTACATATCTACATATCTTCAAGCATTAAACATTCAAGAACCCAGTTCTTGTTCAAGAACGCCCATGTAGTTTTAACTTCGACAGTTCCGAAATTCAAGCTCGCTCCTTCACTCTCCATCATCCATCCTTTCAAACACCCAATACAAGAACCCTCACAGTAGCTCGCTGTGAGAATCACTGTGCTACGCAGAAAAAGGCACAATGAGAATTGACTCATCAATTATACCGTGAGTTCGTACAAGTACCGATATATCTAAATACTCATCAAACGACCAATCGAGCACAAAGCTAACTTCTCCATCTATATGTCTCCTTTCATCACCTCACCACCAATCTTGCCATAGCAAATTCAGTAGCTTCCCTGGGGGAACTTAGTATACGGAGCCGAAAGTGTTAGTTCGATCTTCGAACCCTTAAAACGCATTTCGAAACAATGTATTACACGCTTACCAGCTCGAATGGTTACAAGCCTTGGAATATATACACACACACATACATACACGCGCGCTCGCGCAAGCTTGAAGGAATCGAAACGGGACCTAGATCGACATTACTTATACTATAGTAGTAATATTCTCTCGAATCAACCATTCAGATTTGGCCTTGGATCCGAATTTGTTGCAGATCCAAGTCTGGAGGGAATCTGGGGGCTTGGGATATTAAGGGATTGAGGGATCGAGAGAGCGGTGATCTCACGAGGGCGAATCTACCAGTGCCAATCTACAAATTTACGCCTCTACAAATTTGCGCGTCTACGAGTCTGCAAGTACAAGTACAAGTCTAAGAAGCTACACGTTTTCCAATTTTCACGTCTCCAGATCTGCGGTTGCGAGTCTACAAATTTTTGAAGTCTGCGAGAATAGATCTGCAAGTGCGCTCAAGTCTGCGCATCTGCGCGTTTATAGGTCTGGATAGTTATTGGCAGACTTGAGGGACTAGGAGTTTGAGAGTTTACGAGTTTACGAGTACCAATCAATAAACTTAGAAGCGCGAGTCTACGGATCTAAGCACCTACGCATTTATAAGTCTAGAATAAGTTTAGGACTTTGGGGGTCTTCGAGTGCCACTTTACAACTCTACAAACTGCGCGTCTACGAGTGCGAGGCCGAAGAATTATTCGTCAAAATTTGCGCGTCTTTAAATTTGTAATGCGAGTGCAAGTCTGCAAGTGCAAGTCTGCGGATGCAAATCTATGAATCTGAAGATGCAAATCTCCGCATGTACAGGTCTACAAGCCTGCGAGTGCAAGTTTACGAACCTGCGCATGTATAGGTCTGCAAGTCCCGCGCTTGCAAGCCTGCACATCTGCAAGTGCGAGTCTAGAAATTTGCGAGTTTACAACTTTACAGATGCGGGAACACAAGTTTACGGCATATCAGGGGATATCGAAAGAAAAAGATGTTATGTCTCGCAGCTTCTTATTCATTTCAAATCTGCCACCGCACTATGGTAGTGAATTCATATGTAAAAATTGGGTATTCGAAGTTTGGAGAGTTCCTTTTTCTATAAAATTCGAGCTTGCGAAGTATTGCGGCCTTTCATTTGTCGACTATTGTATAACTGGGACTTGACTTTATCACCAAGACATGTAAACCAAGAAAGTAAGTAATCACGTTTCAATGTAAGTGGTCTCGTTCTTTCTAGGTAGGTGATCTTTTTTCCATGTAATTTGGCAGGAGACGAGAAGAGATTGGAATAGAAAAGACAAGAATTGATGAACAAAGGGCATGATTGAGTCAGGACAGCGATTAGACAAGCAAGGACTGAGACTCTACATGCTTCATATTTTCGACAAAACCTGTATAATTGTTCTCACTACCCAGTGCGAAATCACAAAAACAAACACAACCACAATCGCGATTACCCCCGCAACCAAATTCAATGTCCACTATTATCCCCAAATTCCTTGACAAGATCTATCGAGAGATCGATGACCAGTACATCAAATCTCGTCTCGATGTCTCTCAAATGTATCATGGATATCTCAATCAGCTCTCGGGTCGATACAAGGTGGACACACATGCGAATCGATGGGCAGTAAGTGAATTTTATGCAAACTACGCTCAAACATTCGGAATCGAAGATCAAGTCGAAAGAGAGGTTCAGCAACAAAGGGAAAAGTGTTGGAAGAGATTTTGTGTAACAAGATTATGGGAATTGGATGGTGGCGGAAATGGGAACGGCGATAGTGACAGCGGGGATAGCAGTAACGGTGATGGAAGAAAGAGGGAGTTGATGAGTGCTTTGTTGGGGGCATTGAACAAGACTTGGGGTGAGGTAGTGGCGGTAGAGATGCGAAGGATGCAGAAGGAGGGTGAGAGATTGGCCAAGGTGAATGTGATTGAATATGCTGATGAACCGAATGATACGACCATGATGGGAAATGCTTCTACGAATACAACTGCAGCCACTCCTGTCCTTCCAATTCCAATCACCATCACCACATCCAGTCCGAGTATTCACATCAATACGAATACGGACACAAACACAAACACGAATAATGATCATCTCACAAAGATTCTTGGCTATTTTGCATCTCTTGGACCGCTAATTGAGATGGTCGTCATTCACATCTCGAAATTCCTATCTTGGCTTGTCATGTTGTTTGTCAACGTTGTGTTTTGTTTCCCATTATCGGTTCCAGTAACAGCAGCAGTGGTGTTCTTTAAATCGAAGTGGAACTCTTCGGAGTTTTTTGGGAAATTATCATCAAGGTGGGTTCGGAGTATAGTAGCAAGTTGCTTTGGTGGGAAATCATCAGGATGGATAAAGAGCCTGAAAAGTTGGTTCGAACTACGGGATGCAGATGAACATGCAGATGAAGATGGATTTGCAGATGAAGAAGAAAATGCGAATGGATACGATACATATCATAACGCAGGATATGATTCATATAATTGGACCTCATCCTTCAATCATAATGAATCTTTCATTCCATCACTTCTTCCACAAATCGAAAATTTACAGAATGTCCTTCGAGATCTCACCAAACAGTGGTCGAAACTTCAACTCGGTACTACTTCGACCAATATCTACAATTCTGAAGATGCTAAAAATCTTGATCATATTCGTCGCTTTCGAAAATACTCCGATGCTCTCATTACTGCTGGCACGACTTCTACCAACACCCTTCGACTTATACTCAAGGATGCGAATCGAACATTAACGAAGTTAGAACGAATGATCGACAGGAGATTAGCGTTACCGAGGAATTGCATGGTCACTTTTTGGCAAGGTTCAAAGGAAACACCATGTATATCTGTTTCCGAATGGGAAAAGGTATGGATGATCACATTAGGTCTGTTGGGTATGGGAATGATCGGATGGGGAATTTGGAGTTATTGTCATTGTCATCGTAGACGTCAGCAAAATTCGAGTTCTAGTTCGAGTTTGAATTCATCATCACATCCTAGATGCAATTGGTCGCGATCATTTTTTCTTCTGGGTGGATTCTTCATCCTTGGGTTTCCTTTCCTCGAGCTCCTCACTTTGTATCAACGAGCGCCTTCTCTCGTCTTGGCTCATTCAACACATTCTCTTCAAGAAGCCCTCTCTTCGTATCATACTATTCAAACTTCGAAGATCCCATCTCTCCTCGATCTCTTCGTGGAGATAACTTCTTGTATCGAGGAAATCGAGTCCGAGACCACAGGGTTACAGAATGCGCAACTGAGATTACAGCACACGACTGTAAAAAGAGATAAGGAATTGGGAGCGAGTCTGTGGACTTGGATGCCAAAAAAAATGACGAGTAGGAGGTATATGGAGGAGGTGAGAGTGGTGAAGGAAAATGAGAGGATATTCAAGGGTTTGGAGAAGAAAGCGGATGGGGTGGGGATTGAGGGGGGGAAGGTGAGAAAGATTGTCAGGAGAGGGAAAGGTTGGTTGGAGGGGATGGAAGATAGAGGGTTGATGGGGGAGAGAAAGGGGGATGTGGAGGGGAGGAATAAGTGGGATGATGGAATGGAAGTGGAGGAAGTGGAGGAATGGACGGAATTGATAGGGGAGATTCAGTGGATCAGAGAGATTTTGTATCGGTTGGGACAGATGGTGAATTGACAGCTCGGCTTTGGTTCGAGTTTGGGTTTGGCTTTGTGGAGACTTAGAAAAATTGTGGAAGTGGTAGTATTTATTATGTTGGTGTTTGTTATTTTTAGAATGCATGTTTTGTCCTGTCGTGATTCATTGGTATTCGTTGGACTGCTGTGCTTCCTTCATATACAACTCCATAGTAATCGTACTTGCTCGCCAGAAAATATACAACCTACCACTTACTTGCGCATACCACAAGATGGGAAACTACAAGAAGTTTTACCTGAGTTTTCTAATATGAAGTTGACCAGAGAAAAAGATGGCATGGAAATCTAACCCGGAAGCTCTGATGATACTTTGGATGTTCAACACCGAAGAGCTTCCTATTTTCGAGTCGAAACCTCCGGGAAATGTCATGATTCTATGAGAGTGATATATAGTTTTTGGCCGAAAGAACAATATCTTTCTACCGATCTAATCGCCATCAATCCATTTTCCCGGCCCTAGAATATTTCTTTCGTAAATAACGCCGAGTAGGTAAGAATGCCGGACATCACTTGCGGCTTACATTTGAGTTCGATGCTGGTGGATGATATAGAGGTGGTTGGCTGACTAGCGACTTTGCAGATGTGAATAAGAATTGCCAATTATTGAATAGAATTGGAACGGAATGTGTTGTTTGAACTGCAGGTAGAAAAAGAAGTGAGGATGTCAAAGACACAGGGAGGAATATTAAATGTCTGGATTTTGGCTATCGGCTGGTTGGTAGTTGATTGGCAACTGGCTAGTGACTAGGTAAATATGAAGTTCCTGACAAAAGAATGGAATACGTTATTTGGACTATGACCGTCTGACGTGAAGACATCAAAGACATTAAAGGAAGAATTAAATCTCTAGACTTGGACCGGCGGCTACTGGCGGTTGCCTTTATATAAGCTATAAGCCCGCTACTTTGAACTGATTCTCACTCACTCATTCGATTTTATTTTATTTTGGAGAATAAATGGGAATGAGAAGGAGGTAGAGCATGAATATAAGCGGGAAGTCAAAGTTCGATTTTTTTAATGCTGATGTCGAGGTTGAACTTAGTGACCGTCCTCTACTCAACATTATGAACTAACCGCATAAGTATAATAAACATGATGTATTCTAATAGGTAATATAGATGATATTGGTTGAGAGTTAAGATTTGTTTTTAATACACGCGAGTAAACTACCACTTGTTCGAATATGGTTGCTCTCACTTTCTTGGTAATGATCATGATTGAATAATCGAACAACTGAAACAGCGGAATATCGAGTGATTCGTGTAGTTCAAGATCAAAGGAAGTAAATCGGAGACTCTGGGTTATAGTTTAGCGTGGTCGACATCCTGTCATCTTCGGCTTGAGAGCTAGCAAACTCCGTTGCAGTCTATGGATTAGTAGCCAGTGGCTACATATATTCTCAGACACTTGAGGGTATTTTTAAGCTAACAACCGCCTGTGACATAACAAGCAAAAGGTGTCCTCCTCCTGAGGTGCTTGTATCATAATCCACGATAGTGCCTAGTGTTTAAACTCTGTGTGATAAATAGATTGTTTCTTGGGCAAGTTGGGGAATATAGTGTGTGCGAACTGACAATTGATAGGTCGTTGATAAAGCTCCACTTCTTTGTTTCTAGCGATCAGAAAATTCTCTGTAAATTGTGTTCCCTTTTCCAAATTCTATCATTCTAGAGAACTAACTCAACCACAACAAACCCAAATAATCTGTATCCGCAACCCGTCGTACTCAATTTTGATCTAGTTCTAGTTCTAAATCTTACTCATCCATAATTAACTTAATCCTTTGATATTAGACGAAGAACTATATCATTCTAAAATGAAATGAATGAAACTTCCTTCCATCGATTGTAAATATTTTGAAAGATGAAGTGTTGAAAGAGATATAGTTCATTCCCCAATACTCTAATCGACTATTTGCTTCTGTATTGACTGACTCAAAGTGTATTCTAACTAACCCAGCTTTATTATTTCTACCACACTGCATTTAACTTTGACTTATGCCAAGAACCCAGGCCCAAGATCTGCTCAAAATGTACGTATATCCTTTGACGTTGTCAAGGCCATTCTCAGTAGCTCTTGATTGTTTTATCTATTCAGTTTGACTCGGACTCCCTCAGTAACTAAGCTTAATAGTACTAATCCACCAACCTGTCAATCTGTCTTAAAATTGACTGAGAAGACTTCAACTTGCTCCATTAACTCCGATGCCTTACACATTTACTTCTCACGCGATGGTTGATCCTGCAATTTTCTTGGTTCTTAATACATAATGCTTGACCTCAAGCAGTCATCTATGATTTCTTCTACTGATGTGATTGCGTGCATAGGGGTTGTTGATAATAGACGAGGGATCGTCTTTACCGAGCCGATCACATACAATGTTTTTGTTGTTGAGTGAATATGCTTCTTGATTTTTATAAAGATTACACAACTCATAAACTTACAACTCATAAAGTTGATGAAGTTCGTGTTATCAATTCATTGAGTTTATTCATACCGTTCATACTGGTTCAATCATTCATATCATTAGGTTATAATTTGTTCAGATGACTTATGCTATTCATGCCGTTCACGTTATTATTATGCTTATACTCAATTTACTCCATACAATTCGCTCTTGTTCTATTCATGCTACTTTTTTGCAGATCATTGCTGTACTACTCATGTCATTCATCCACCCCATTCATCGGTACCATTCATCCATACTATTCATTTTTAAATCTCATTTATATTATTCATCTATACTATTCGTTTATATCTCTCATTCAATCTAAATATCAAGAGATTCTCTGAACTAGAAAAGAACCTTGTACATTAAGACTGCTTCTCATCTATGCTACTCATCCATATCTCTTATTTACATTACAAATTTAAATCTCTCACCCAATTTAAATATCAAGAGATTCTCTAAATTGAAAAAACAATCTTATACATGAAGATTACCTCTCAATCCATGCCACTCATCTATACTATCCGATTCATATTATCCAATTCAAACTATTCAAACTATTCAAACTATTCAAACTATTCAAACTATTCAAACTATACTATACATCCCGTTAATAAAACTTATACCGTTTATTCCCATACTAATTTATTTAGTTCATTTAATTATCCGCTCTACCACTTATCTGTTCGTGTCATTCATACCATTTGTGTAGCTTGAATAATTCATATTATCCATCTGTATGGTCACTTACTCGTTTGGGATACACGACCGGTACACGGACACAAATATCACCATATCCGAAAGGGCGGAGGCAGCGTATGAAGAAGCTCTTCCCTTCAGCCCTTCTTGAACCCACAGCTACACTACAGCGCGATAGATATTATGCGTGTTTGCGAATCGGGAAGCGGAAACAGCGAGGCTTTGAGGTCGGATATGTCCATGCTTGCAAGTGCTAGTGCACGCAGCTCTGGTGAAATGGTGCAAAGAAGGCAAAGCTATGTCATATATGATGAGTCTGTCTCAGAGTGGAGGGAGCAAGTGTTATCATTCGCCCAAAACACTGTTCAGCGAGGTCGTGCGTGTTGGGGATTCCAAGGTTATAGCAGAGGTGAGGGAATATTCCAGCATAATTTTCATGCCTTTCAATGGTGTGCAATCAAATATCGTGGTTGGTATCTTGAGTATCCTACTGTACCGCTCCAAGGCCAACCGAAAGGACCTATCCGCTATGGCCGATTAGATGTTGGACAACAATGCACAGTCGTCAAAATACTTCGATGTCCTTTTTTTTTTACCGTGCTCTTGTCACCACTAAGCTCTTGACCAGAGCAGGCACCGTAGCGCTACCACTGTAATCAAAGGATGTTCTTCCAGCTCCGGCAAGATAGGAGAAGACAAGTCTGAAGTTCCGGCTGCTACATTGTCTTCCGCTCCTCTCACACCATCGCAGCTGCGCAAGATGATGCGTGTACTTTCCCTAGCCTGAAGCTCGGTGACGCAGCGAAGTGACTCGGTGCACCACAGATGTACGTAACACTTGTTGCTCACAATGCATAAGCGAGGGCAAGTCTTTCAGCTGGGGAAAGTGCAATGAAGAGTCAGATAAACATGACATCTAGGACTACGCTGGTTTTCATGGCCGGCGCACTGTCGGTTTTCAGCGACGCTAAAAACTTGTCCACGCTGTTGCCCAGTTTACTGGATGTTTCGGAGACGTGGTAAGAGCACAGAGGTTAGAGTAGTATGGTCTAAGCGTACTTCGTCAAGTTTGTCAGCCGTAACGGACTTAAGCACAATGGAAGGTTGTATTACGATAGGCTAAGGTTTCATATGTACGTATCAAAGTCTTACTCCATAGAGGGCTTCGTATCCACATTGAACCTTGTTAAATTTGGGCCGCCCAAAACACTGTTCGGCGAGGTAATGCTTGTGTTGATCGCCTAGATCAATGTCCACCCTACTCGGGGATTTGTTGCCTATCATGTTAGCTGAATACACAGAGCAGTCGTATACTTCGACAGCGTGTGCATAGAGTGCAAAGACATGCACATGACATGGGTACCGCTGGGAAGTGTGACTACGGAAAGAGAGGTTGCGTCAAGAGGCCAAACTGCAATGATGCACGACTTGGCCAACTACATAAACAACCGTGTAGACGATGAGTACGAGCACAGCCCAGGAGGTATTCTGCCGTATCTGAGCTGGAGCTAACCTCGGATTTAATGTCCAAGCTTATTCAAAGAGAGAATTTGAGCATGAATAGGCAGTACAGATAGGAGCATACTATAGGAGAATGGATATCTGATAAGATGGGGGTGCTCATTTTAGCAAAGGTGAGACCGCGGCAGTACCCGGGGATCACGGCGCGCATACTACTTGCTGTGTCTGGACAGAAGCCACGAGGGGCCGTTGATGTTATGTTTCGTGTCACCATACAACGTTTAAAACACATCACGACGGTAACCATAGCTGCAGGGTACGGCAGGTGCATAGACATCATATACCACCTTGATGCTACAAGCATGTTCAGTTGAACTTCAGCGAAGCATCCTGTAATTGCCTGTCATCATGGCAGACGTTGCCTAGAAAATACTAGATGCGACGCTGGGCTATGATATCCCTCCAAAGGCGACGATGGCATTGTAATCAGGCTAAGAGGCACGTGCGCAACCAACAATACAGCAGAACTGGACGCCATTCTATTTACACTATGCACCAGCGCGGTAACAATAATATAATACAGCGCGACTATACATGGCCACAGTGCAACTTCGAACAGCGGAAACATGAAGTGCATAATATAGGGAGGGAGAGCGAGAGGGAGAGCGAGAGGGAGAGCGAGAAAAAGAGAGCGAGAAAAAGAGAGCGAGAAAAAGAGAGAGAGAAAAGGAGAGAGAGAAAAAGAGATCTCGGCAAGGGATGCCATCACGGCATCGTGGTTAGACTGGGATGTGTCAATAATGAATTGGGCATCGAAAGCACGGTCAGCGGCCCACAAGGTTCCGCAACGGTGAGGGTTTGCTTCTATACAGCTGTGTACTCCGCCAGATTGAATGAATCCTATCTCGGCTGATATTGGTGTAGTGCGGATAAGTTTTAACGATATAAGTGTACTGCTGTCACCCTAAGAGGGTATATACGCTAAGTCCATATTGACGTGTACCGAGCAGCACCGCTGCCCCCTATAGTAGAGGTGAGATATTATTTGGCGCCTGCAGTACGTCTATAAGCACAGGTTTACACTGTACCACCATCTCTATGTCCAGTGCACACATGTCGCTGAACTCTCTGGTCTCAGGCAACAAAATGACCCATCCAGCGAACCTACTGGAGTCTTTGCGCACGAATACTCGGCTTGTAGAATGTACGTACATCTTCAGCTTATCTATTGTGTAATATATCTACGCAGTCAAGTCAGCTGATAACTTTGGTTTATAATTCTCGCTTATCCCCTCAAACTATTGCACACTCTACTCATTCGCCTCATGCATTCAGCTTATGCTCTCCTTCGTTTAACCACTCTTATGATTTACTTCATTCATTCTCTTGGCTCAGCCATTGAGCTCATTCTGTTTATACCTTCAATTTATTTACCTAGCTCATCATCTCCATCAATGCGGCTTGTTTGTTTATTTCAACACTCCGTACGCTTTACCCATTTGTTTCATTCACCCCTTATATTGTAAATTTGGTATTTCTAATTACCTTGATTATCTGACTCCCTACCCGGTTTATTCATTCAAATCATCCACTTACCTTATCCCTCTCTGACTATATCTCTCGGCTTTTCATCTGTTCCATCTGCTCGCCCCGTCTATCCATCCAGCTTAGCCACCCAGTCAAATTATCCATCTACTCCAAACATTCAACTATCTGAATCATCTACCCATACAGTTTACTTGGATATCATTTCGACTTATCTACTCAAGTCATTAATCTCATCTGCCCATATGACAACAGTAAGATCATACAGTAAGCCCTGGCGAAATTATACACCAAGCGGTCTGATTTCATGGGATGATTCAGCATAATTACTGGGCTGCTTAGGTATTTGGAGAACTCATAAATAGTCAACATCACCAATTATCATGGCAATGTGATCTTCTTGTTTGAGAAATATGACCATCGAATTAGAGCCTAAATCAAAAGAATGATCGAACTAAATGTAGGTTATAAAATAACCATGAATATAACCTCCCAAGTCTTCAGACCAAATAGCACAGAAGTCTTCCTTGCCAGTCGACACATGAAGAATATGCTTATTTACCATTGAGAAGACCATTCTTATAGGTTTACATAGATATACTGGGGTTGACTTGGAAGGCAAGAAAGTTCTAGAAGTCAGACTGTCCGAAAATGCTTGAAGTAGTCTTCATTTGCTGGTCCAACTTTCGCCCTATTAAATACATTGGAAGCATAGTTATCTGTCCATATTACAGATCTCATCGATTTCAGTGCTCTAGTTAACAATCGACTCTTCACTCTTTGAGCGACCGACTCTAAAATTCGGTTATTATCTATATATAATACTTTTTCACTAATCGTATTGTTAATAAGAGTTGGGGCCATCGCTCACCGCAAACTAAGCGAAAACACACCAAAAACCATCATTTATTTAACTTTTAAACCCCCTATTAATTGAATAGAATATTGAATAAATTTTATAAAAGTTCCTTAAAGAATTAAAAATCATTAGAATTATAAAAGAAAATGAATGAAATATTTTTAATAATTTTCGTTATTGAGATAAATAATCTTAAAGTTAAACTTTTCAAAAATTTCGAAAAAAGTTATTATTTGCGTTACATGTTAGGATTTTGTGAAAAGTTCAACTTTAAGATTCTGTATTTCAACCACAAAAATTATTAAAAATATTCTATTCATTTTTTTAGAATTAGAATACTAATATCTTGTATATATCAAATTTTCAAATCAATTGTTTAATAATTAATGAAATAATTAGAGAAATTAATTTATATGAGAAAACAGCCTTTTTGCAGGGATTTTGTCACGAAATAGGGTGGTGTGCGATAAGCCGGGGCCAGAACTCGTACATATCACCGCCCACTCAATCTATCCTCCACCAACTTCAATCATTTATTCATTTAGTTAAACCATCCATTCTTTTATTCGCCTATTTCACATCCCCTTGAATTCGAAGTTCCAAATAATTCGTGAGAGAATAAGTTGCATCTCCATCCAAGCGAGTAGCTGACTGATAAGATTTTGTGTCCCCTAATTTTAATTATTTTATTCGTAAACTAAGAGTTGAGGCCCCGGCTTATCACACATTTAAGCAAGATTAGAGTAACCATCTAATTTTATACACTCTATTTTAAAAATTCAATTATTATTCTAAAATTTATTATTTTCAATTCAAATTCAAAATAGATATTGAATATAATTATAAAAATGATAATTATAAATTTTATCAAAATTGATATACTTTTTGATACTTTAAAGTTATTCAAATTAGAATTGATAGAAAATCCTAGGGATAGATTGTTTCAAATTTAGATATATTACAATTCATTATAAAAAATATATTTAAATCTAATTTGATTAAGAGAATTTGAAAAGAAAAGATTTATCAAAAGTTTATAATAACTATTAAAAAGATTTATTGAATTATAAAAACAATTATTAAAAATTAAAATGAAAAAAAGATGATTTTCGAATAAATGAAAAATATACTTAGTATTAAAACTTCGTTGTGTATAATTCGAAAGGAATTATATTGATATGAGTATAAAAGGTATATAATATATTCTAAACTTTTTATTTCAAGGATGTAAATAAAAAAGAGGTTAGATTTTATTTATAAATATTATTAATAGGGAATTAGTAATATTATTATTATTAAATCAAAAGAGAGGGATTGGAGGTTAGTTATATAGTTAAATGAAAGCATTTTCGAGTTGGGAAAAGTGGATAGGATATAGATTATTAGATGAATTGATAAAAAGAGATGTATTGATTGTATTAAATTAGTGTATCGATTAGAAAGAATATTAGTAATAATATAAGGTGTGATTGATTGGAATTATAAATCTTTATTAATCTTTTTAGAAAAGTTTGAAAACAATAAAGGTATTATTTTCAAAGTATATATATGATAAGTTTTTAAGCTTATTATATTCCTATTATTTGATGAATTAGGATCTGAATATATATTTATAAAGAATGATTTTAAAATGTATTCAGAATATACTTGTAGAGTTTGATTGAAATATAATATATAAGGTTTTGATTGATTATTTTTCTCTTCAGATTTTAATTCAATTGAGAAAATATAGTGATAGATGAAAAAGGAATTAAAAAAGCTATTATTTATTTTTATTTTTATAAAGGAATTGAAATATAAATTGCAAGTTTTTTGGGATAGAGTAGATCTTTTAGATTTTAGGCTATATATTGAAAGATTAATTTGTAAGATTGAAAATATAATTGAAATATAAGGATTAGCTATTATTCATTAATATAAAACTCAATTTTTATAAAATTATATTATATAATTGATTTATTATTAAATTTTAAAGAATGAGATCGAAAAATGGATGATGTGCGATAAGCCGGGGCCTCAACTCTTACATCCATTCATTCAACTCATCCACTCACTTCAGCTAGTATATTCCGTTCAATTAGCCCAGTCAGTTGGATGTTGCATCCACTCATCCGCTTATCTCATCTTTATATGCCTCACTCTAAAGGCATACCCCATATCATCACACTCCAACAACATAAAGTATCTCATCCCTCCCTCTCGTCCACGTATCCCTCCATCCCTCCATCCAAACATTGAAACTTTCACCCTCCTCCCCATCCCTTCTGTGTCTCCCGCGTCTCCCATCCCAACTCTCATTCCCATCCAAACTTCCATACACCCCGCTCAGCCCCCCCACAAAAATCAATGATAGTAAGGATATTCTATATTATTTTATTTCCCTAAATAGCACAAATGTATATGCACATACCTTGCTCGCTTTCATTGTTTTCACTCACTTACTTATCTTTATATACGCAATTTCTTTTATTTTGTTTTCTATAAATGCTCAAATCAATTATTCTGTTATTCAATTCAGCTGTTATATTCTATGTAATCACTCACTCAATCATCTATCCAATTCCACACACACCCCCACTCTCACCAACCTCCAAAAAGCAGATAAAAACTACAAACGCCCCCCTTTCTCCTCACCTTAGCCCTTTTTGTTCTCATAAGAAATTTTCTTGTTATTCATATCATTCGTATCATTCATACTACTCACATATGAACTTGCATCTATCACGTCACTTACTCACCCATTGATTCGCACACTTACTTTCCTCACGTACACATTCGCTCATCCACTCATATATTCACATGCTCATTAATTCACTTATTGGCTGATTTCCATTTGCATTCTAGTTTTTATCTTAAGGTATTAATATACATCCAAATCAAAAAATGGTACTCCTGTGAATCCTCCTCTGTCATTCATTCATTATCCATTCTCATCTTCATTCTCATCCTTATCCATGCAAACCCAAAACCCAAAATTTAAAATCTAGAACCCAAAATCTAGAACCCAACACCAACACCCAACACTCAAAACCCAGAACCCAGAGCCCAACAAAAATTACAAACCCAAATTCTCCCCACCCCAATCCTTAAAGACCCCCCCTTTCATATCCTCCCACTCCTCCTTCCCAACTATACATTTGTCCCCCATGTAATCTTCCCATTCTCCATCTTCCTTCCCTGCCTCCTCCATCATCCTCTTCATCTCCCGTTCCCCTCTAACCCAGCATTCCTCCTCCCACTGAAGCTTCATCGAACCTTCCTTCTTCTTCTCCCTCAACCGCCCCGCCAAACTCCTTAGCCCCTGTTCCAACTCCATCAATTCCACCTTCCCATCACCTGCCCTCAGCCCGGTCCACCTTCCAGCATCCCAAACACCCTTTACCCAAGACCTGCCCAGTTTTCCACCTACATTGATAGATTCCAATAACTCTTCAACAGTTTCCAGAAATGTGTCGCTGAGTATTAAACCTGAAATACTCTGAACTTTTTTCCTTAGACGACGAAGTTCCCGATCGATTTCGAGTTGATCTTCCTCCTCAAGTTGGGTTTCGAGACTGTTGATAGAAGGAGAGAAATAGTTGAAGAATTTGAGAATGCCGGATTGTAATTTCGTCTTCGTTCCTGTTTTCTGCTCATGCTTCATATCCGAGTTCATATCCAATTTACCACGACCTCCTGTTCCAATCTCTGTTTTTAGCTTCTCTGTGAACTGCACAAAATCCTCTAATTCCGTTAGTATCCTCATACTATTCTTCCACCATTGCTCATAGTAAAAGAGTGGAAATGTGATGCCTTCTTGGAATGACGGAATGAGAATGGCGCGGGGAGGTGGGATATTGTTATCGCGTTTAGATTCCTTTCCATTTCCTCCACTGAAGAAGAAATTGGGGGTTTCTTTGAGGACGAGAGATGTATTGATGGAAAATTGGTATTCTTTGGTGGAAGATGAGGATGAAGGATATGAATGCAAATAACTGAGGTATGTTACTAGGAGGAAAATTGTGTAGAAGAAGATCGGGTGATGTATGGTCTTGAGGATGCGAATGAGAAAATATGCATTTTGATTCGAAGTGACATGCTGCGATTTACAGGCTTTTAGGCCTTGATCCGGAGTTTGCTTCGTGGTGTGAGATTCGGATGGAGCTCGAATATCAGTCGGATGGAAGATAGGGCTAGGGCTAGGGCTAGAGCTAGAACAAGGCAATGAGACGGAAGGTTGATATGGATGAGAATGATAGACATAACCACGATTTTGACTATGAATGTAGTTATAATCATGAGGATAAACATAATTGTCAACAGATGTACTACTCTCTTCACTTTCTTCACTGATGTCGGAAATAGTTGTGAACTCCGCTTTCGAGGACAATGAAGACGAAGGTGAAGAAGTGCTAGCCATACTGAAATCCAGGTGGGATTGAGGGATAGGAGACCACGGAGGTGTAGTTTGAGAGGCCGGAAAGTGAGATGAATGAAGTGATGGGTAAAGAGGCGCTTGTTGAAACCGATATGATGATGATGGTGGTGGTGGTGGTGACGGTAGTGGTGGTGGTGATGATTCATAGTCGAATTGTGAGTGGTGTGCTGGCTGATAAGGGTGAATCGTATGCATTTGTGGATTTTGATCAGCCATACTCAACTCTCTCATTTGCGAATGCAGTTGTGAATATCGGGTTGAATCATCACTCGGAAGATCGTGATGCGAGTGCTCTTGTACCCCTCTGTTCACCTTTTCGTTTTCGTTTCCCTCCTGCTCCTGCTTTTGTCTTTCACTCCTCCACAACCCCAACCCCAGTCTTACCTCCAACACTCGCGTAAGCCAAATCAACCCCCCCAAATGGCCAACGATTAACCCCCATTGCATCAACCTCTTAAGGTTCCAACTTCTCCTCCACCAGCGCCTTCTTCCCCCCTGTACCCAAGCCCATCTTCTCCAATGTAATCTTCTCCAACCCCATCTACCTTCCGAACTAAGCACTTGTTCAATAGATTCCAAGAATGACTCCACAAACTCTGTCCACAAATTGTCCAATCCCCTGATCCTAAGCTTAGATTCCCCAACTTCTTCTGTCATATCTTGTAACGCATCCATCATTCTTTTCACATTCGTCGTATTCACCCAAACCATACATTCACCCTCCCCTTTGCCTTGCCACAAGCCCAAGTTCTCCAGCTCCCCCTCTCCCCAACCTCCACTCTCATCAACTTGTATATCCGCCGGTTCTAACCCAAATTTTCCCTTTCCCTTCCCATTCTGATACCATTCCTTCCATAGCCGTGACCACTCTGCCTTTTGAAGTCGCGATTTGTACGAGAGAAGCTGAAATTGCAGTTCGAGGAGAGTATCCCGTAAACGTTGATTGGTAATCTCCAAAAGGGTTTCGAGTTTGTCGAGAGCACGGTAGTGGATGGATTGAATGGTATGGATATGGGCATGAAATTCGGAGAGTTGAGTTGGAAGATCGTATGAAGGAGGGGATTCGTGGTTTGGAGAAGCAGAAGGAGGGGAAGCAGAAGATAATGTCTGGCTTGAAGGAGAAGAAAAGGAGGATGGAGAAGTCAAGGCAGTAGGTTTAAAGGAACAGAAGATAACGAAATGAATAAAGGTAAGCCATTGGATAAGAAGGATAAATCTAAGGAAGAATAGAATATTGATATGAGTGTGGGTGCGGGTGTGGGGTGGGTGGAAGCGTGGCATTGATGCTTTGGTATTCAAGATGGTTTGTGAGGCAGAACACAGTGGCGTTTGGTGGTAACGGCGATGATGGTAACGATGACAACAATAATTGACAAGTAAGTGGCAGAGTGAGTAATGAACAAGAGCATACAAGAGCATCTAAGGGACTCCAACTCCAGCTTCAACAAGAATGAAAGTATAGCATAGTACAAAGAAACTTTTTCCGCGACAAAGAGAAACAAAAACATACCTAGGCATCAACGCGTTCAACATATCATGTACTCTTCTTTGCACATTCATGTCCTGTCGCTTCTATGGTATTGATTCACGATAAGTCTTCCCTCTGTCGCGCTTTTTCATTGTGTTCCCATCTCAATTGGCATGAAGATCTGTAGAAGCAATTATGGGAATCTAGTCGTCGGAGGAGTTTCGAAAAAACAAATGGCTGGGTGGGTTGCTTGTAGGTGGATGGTAATGGATGTGGTGAGCGCGGAAGTGTCGAGAGGAATCTGCGCATGCGTATAGAGTAATGTCTCTACTTTCCCAAGTGCCAAGCAACAATGCTGTAGTTGCGCGACGAGTATTAGATGTGTCGGGTTGAGGTGTCGGTGGATTTGTTATAGTCATGGCCATCTCCATCCTTCCGATGAATTTGTTCGTATGTTCAGGCGCCACGACTCGCACAATCGTTTCCAATAATGATACACATTCTGATTGTGATTGAAAGTTTGTCGCTGATAATCTCAAGATGTCCCGTTACCTGGATGAATGGAAGATGAAAGCGACCTTTTTTTATAGAAAGAGAGAGAGGGGGGGGGGGGAATACCTACCTAGATAGGTAGATACCTCGAGCCTACCTTAGGTGGACCTACCTACCTACCTTACGATGCTAGTCAGACGTGAGGCGGGGGTGGCTTGTGAGACAGCAGATCAAGACGGTGAGAGAGAAATTACGCCACACAACACATTTTCGTACTTGCATCGGTGTATATGAGTTCTGTGAACATTTACATGAACAACAATGCTGATATTAATACAAATATTGGGTTGCAACATGATGTGGTATATATAATCTGATTCCAATGATCTACAGTGTTCATGTGAATCAGCACCGCAGCATTCAGCAAATCTTTCCCTACCGAGCATGCTCATATTCGTACGCTCGTACACTCACACGGCCACCAAAATTTAAGATGTTGACATTTCCAAGGTCATCTTGTTCACCAAGAGCTGTAACATAAACCTTTACCTTCCATCAAGTAGTAGTTTTCTTTTCATTATTCCAATGGAATTCTACTTTATTATCCCCTAGACCGCTGAGAATGAGTTCCCTCGCTTAATAGGGTCTTATTGACCAATTAGATTATCAAGATTCCTTGAATTTAACCCAATATTTACATTTATTTTTTGATATAAAATTCAATCAATATTTTTTTTATATTAAAACTTCTAATATAATAATATATATTAATTCTCAATCTTTTCTTTTTTTTTTGAAATTATAAAAAATCAATATTTAGAATCAAGATTTAATAATATAAAAAATATAACTGAAAATCCATTAAAATAGCCATTCTATTTAATAAGGCTTTATTATTCAAGGTATATCGCATGGACCACTTTCGGAGCCCATTTCCAGCGGTCTAGGGGATAAGCTTACATCCGAATGTAATCTTAGTAGGCGAAAATGTGAGATAAAGATTTCTGTGTATCATTCTTATCGATTAAATCGATATTTATATCTTTTTCTATTGATACTATTAGAATCAAATTATCATTATGTATTGCTAATATATGAGCAAACATTTGGTTATTATAGTTTTTGCATTCAAATCTGCTTTACTTTGAAAAAGAAATTACAAAGCAATACTAACTCACTCAGAAAAATCAAATCTTCATCAAAGATCTCCGAGGATTGTACGGTATCTTACAATTGTATGTTATAGAATGTGTAACGCAACTAATAGTACAGAGTTTGCTGCTTGTGTAAAGGAACTTGGTATGGAATTCTGGTTCCATTGAAATCAACAGACTCCACACCCGTACCGTTATGGGCACACAGAATGTTATGTATTGGAGTATTTCCAGAGACGTCGTGCGCTTTCAGATCTACTCCATCGCCCAGAACAAGTTCCATGGCAGCTGTATTACAATACGCAGCTGCGAAATGTCAAGCCGACTCGAGGCCGAGCAGTCAGCTATGGTGTATTGGCCCGATTTTTTTCTAATATCAATGCCATTATATTTATATGTTTTGCTACAAATATTATGAGATTGTTGATTGAATCATCCATTAGTTTATGACTATTCAACTCTTTATTTCTTGAAATGGTTGAGTTGAGATGCTTCCCAATCCGGTTCGCAGTCTGGAAGTATTCCAGATTTGTGGGGTTAATTTTCGTTTAGTAAAGCTTCTGATAGATATGCTCATAGATTCACTTATGAGATCCTGCTTCTAATTGTCTTCAAATACACTGGTCTCTAGGTTCAGGAGTAGCCTCATCATTTCAATCTTGATTTCAATACTGTAATGTTGATTGCTAGATTTCCATATTTGTTTTTGGTATTGATCGCTGATTGGAATCCTGAAAGTAAGCAATTCTATAATCATGGCGAGGTCTCCCCTGTAGAAATCCTGGCGTGAATAATCTTCGCGGCGAAATATACTGTGGGAGACTTGGTAAGTTAGAAAAGGTTAAACATTGTCAGTTTACCTTGTGTTGAAGGCTCTGGCTTTTGGAGCTTGAGCTCTTGGCTCAATTGGATCTGAGAATAGTACCATAGATTCTGTTGCGATACGAGTGAATATACGCAGGTGTGAGGGTTAACTCACTAGCGTACGCACGTATTGCATATAGCTTTCATAGCTCTAGAACTTAGATTAGATTAGACACAAAATCAATGAATATAGTATACCTATTATGAAGACGCCATAACCACCACCGAGGTGACACCAACAGATTCATTACCAACGGCTTCAATTTCAAGCACTTCGCTATCTGGCTGGTATCTTCTTTCTTTAATGGCGTTTAGTATCCATCTACACATGAAATCTTAGGGTTCTGTCAAAATTCTCAAGCTCTCTCACTAACAATACTCCGTTTTCTTCGTCGTCTATGTGTGGACCGGGATAAGTCTGATATACAAGCAGAGATGATCAATGCTATTACCTCGCCAAACTTAATCTCCTTGATTAGATCATTGGGCTTTTTAACTGAATGATTCGTTTTGGATCGGAAAATTCGACCCCCCCAAAAATATTACTAGGTACAAAGAAATTAGATCTACGTCCACCCAGAGAGAGTTTGATTTAGGTCAGCCGCCACCGATATAGCTAAATGTAGTGTCTTTTCAATCTTGACAAGTTTACTGGACTCAAATCTACTCGATTTCACCATATTTTCTTCGGTTTAGTATCTCCCTGAAACTATTCATAGCATTTTGAAGATGGTGAAGAGTTTCAAAGTAAACTCCAGTATATAGGCCGGGCCGTGAAGCTGTAGTTTTCGAAAAGTTTTCCCTCTAACATCTTGAGAGTCATTCGAAGTACGTTGTGAAGATACTACGCGTTGTCTAAGACTCTAGCGAGTTCTAGTGATGAGAAGTATGAGATGCATGAACAATATACTGTTTACATCAATTCGGGCACTCAGGAAATATCTAGTCGACAACGGCTCTCGTCTTAATCGTCTAGACCGGCAGAAAGTGGTGAGCAAAAGCGGCAAATATTGCGACGGTCAGCATTGATTCGAAGCTGACTGTCTGTGACCAATAAGACTCGTGACGGCCGCTTCAAACGGGACAATATGGAGATTCTCGATTAGTAAGGGATCTCAGTCAGCGTAACCTCGATAGGTATAGTAGAGCAAGCGTCGTCAATACCCTTATAGCATGACACAACTCTGTATTGCCTCAAGTTAATAACCAAAAGTTTCCCTTGAAAATCATCGAACAATAAACTGCGCATTTGAGGGTCTCACTCAAGTTATGAGATTGGATTCCGGAAAGAGACAAGGTAACCTTAATGTAAGCCACCCCTCGCCTAACTTTAGGGTTGTTACTCGGCCTAGTGTGAGGAGTGCGGAATTTTTATATGCTGCAGCATTTGCTTATCATTTCAAAATGATGAAATTTGTGTTTCGGTCCCATCAAAGGGTCCTCGTGTTGAGGTCTGGATGTATCTGTGTATTCGTTTCTCAGTGTGTTTACTAAAGCCCACCTAATTACTAAGCTCCACTCACATAAAAACAGAGTTTGGCAAACTTGCTACAACAAGCATCCTTTTAAATTGTATTCGATGAATATTATAGGGTTATTTTGGCACTTGGAGAGTCAGCTTCCAGCCCAGTGAATGGTCGTGTATAAACTATCTTTCTATCGTATCCCATAAATCTTCTATAATGATTGACTTGCCTTTCAAATAAATTTTCTCTACCTATCCTGAAAACCAAACTCGAACTATAACCACAGAAGAAGCATGTGCATTTAATAGCTGTATTTTAGGGGAAGCATTTCGTAGCCAAAGGTGCTCGGTTTCTTTCTGGGGTTTCTTTAGTGCTAACAGCGGGATGATTTCTATGGAATGAGACTAAAGTATA
This sequence comes from Botryotinia globosa, assembly GCA_014898425.1. NCBI lineage: Eukaryota > Fungi > Ascomycota > Leotiomycetes > Helotiales > Sclerotiniaceae > Botryotinia > Botryotinia globosa. Next base: position 40,071 of record RCSZ01000027.1, on the reverse strand, counting down.
AACAGCTATTGTAATAGTATATACTTCGTTCTTATATTCTAGTTATCTAGCAGTAATACAGTACTTGGTGTATTCTATTACCGGACCTTTTTGTCCATCAGGGCTTGTGTCAGATGAAAGCTCTTAGAGGCTAAAATATATCCGACCAATGAATACTTTTAGAGCTTGACCATACGATGAGAGGGAAAAGAAGTCTCAAGCTTTCCATATTTGCATTACGGGATCTACCTACAACAAGCCTGCATATTACGAATAGTTGATGATAAGAGTTCCCAAAAGATTATCCAAGCTCCAGTCATCGATCTATATAAAGACCAGAAGAAGAAAGTTCTGAACTCATATAGCGAGGCTGTATTATCGGCCACGCATCATAAAAATAGCACAGAAATAGTACCCAGTTGATCATACACACTTAATATATCTGTCTCATGCCTGGATAGTCTAATTAGGTAAACATTTCACTGCCAGTGTTGAATCACTAGAAATTTGATAAAGATGTTAGTAGAGAACTACAACGTAGAAATTGAAACATCGAAGATTGCTAGAGATATCAATCTGCAGCAGACAATGAAACCTGAATTGATTCGAGACCCTCAACATGTTTAAAATCATAAGACATAGAATCGAGTATATCAATCTCCCTGTTCATGATCATTGCGTTATTCAAGTTTATTCACATGAAAAATACTGGACCTAGAATTCAGAAGATATGCAAGCTGTTAGAAGCTTCAGATCAATCTACTAGGCATGATATTACAAGAAAGATATATAAGCGAGAACCGGAAGATGGTTAATTCAAAGCCAAGAGTCTACGGGACGAATTGCAGACACTATGCTGTTCTTACTTCTACATGGCAGGCAGAAGTACAATCTCTCATAATTTAGCTGCGCGGTATTAACATATGGCAGCTGGATCTAGAGACACAATTTCTTTACACGAACACGAGTTTATAAAATAATTTCCAATACTACTCACCTTATATCCTATATTCTTACTTTTGTAAACGAAAGTTGACTAGTTCACTCGATACTTTGCAACTGTTATGTCAAACTCAGGAGTAATGCATTGATCTAGAATCTTTATTTGAGTAGTACTCTATTGGGAAATTTGAATTATCTTGAAGTAAAAGTGTCGGAAAATACTCGGTATCCTTTCACATTTAAATCGATCAAATTTACTGCGCGATGCGGTAGATGAACGTCACTATCCCGCACTTCTCTATTTCATCATCCAAGCCATCAAAAATTGTAACATTGGTGATATTCATATATTAGTCACTGGTAGCTATATGTTTACAAAGAACCCCTTGAGCACTGCTGAATATACTGTCGAGATGTATGTTGATCTAATAACAGAGGCTCTTGATTCGATGTTTTAGTTATATCTTTCAAAAGTCAATGAATCTAACAGAAAAGTCCACTAGATACTTTTTTATGTAGCTAGTTAGTTTAGCTTGCCCCTTGTGAGTTGAAGAAGGCGAGGAGAAATTTTTATTCAATCTTCATATTAGGAGTCCCGATCGTACATTGAGAAGCAGATTAACTAACCCAAAGAATTTTCGAAAGATATGAACCCAATCATCCGTATTTTAGATGGATTTGAAATATGGGGACTTGCTCATTCAAGAAGCACTGAATCCTTAAGATCTTTAAAATCTTAGGGGAAACAAGGCGAGAGCGGTCATATTCCTAAACCCACAGATTGATTCATCCTAGAAAGATACATAACATACCTTCTCAATCTTAACATAGCTGGAAGAGGCTTCACCGAAGTACTTTCAATATTTCCTTTAACCAAACAAAATGCCAATTTATATTTCCCCTCTGTATCAAAGCTAGAAATTTTGGATTAATGTTGGGAACGCATATTCAATCCAGTATACGACGTCTATTTTTGGTACCGGGTTTCCCGATCCATTGTTTCCAAGAATCAGATTCTGTTGTGTGATCTTGTCGATCGTTCAACAGAGTCTCTTTATATCGTGGAACTCGTCGACGAATCTGAGCTTTTGTATCTATCAGCTATAGACCTCGCCTCCATTGTGGCTATTGCATTTGGCGAAACCTGTCCATCGAATTAGAGGTCATTTTGGCTCAGCAATATAAGGCGTTCCAGACTGTGGTTACTTCAGTATTGTAAAGATAACAAAGCTTTGATTATCTCTATTTGAAAGGTGTAGATATTGGTGTGGATACAAAGTAGATGCGAGGTATAAGAGATATTGTATACATGTCTTCTATGTCTGATTATAGTCATACTTGTTTGTGGTCTTATATAACAAAAGGTAGGAGGTGATACACCTCCAATCTCATTGGAATTGAAAGGTGACAGCATTTACGTGTAGAGGTTGAGCTTCTCTCGAGAGAAATCGCATAATTGATTACTAAATCACATCGTGGCTACCTGCGTTAGACTCAATCCTTTCCTTGCCAGTTAATGATATCTTTCTAAAGACTACACTGTATTCGAACTCCAAAAATGCGAGGAGGATCTCCAAGCTGTTGATAAAGACTGTGTTCTGGGAGGATCCAAAGATTAAGCAGTTTAAAAGTACTACAGACTGAAGGATTTCATATATCCCTTCTCCCAAATGATGGAGAGTGCATTTTTCATCCGGATAGCCTTCTCGAGGCATCGAATTATCTATTAATAGCTTCCATGAATGTCCAAATAACTTGTTATATGAAATTCAAGAGATCGCGCTTGACTACGAAGGTGATTAAATTCTTAGGTTCCACCAATTGTGGGAGGATACTGACGAGAAGTGTGATAGTAGAATACCTTGGAGTGAAAACGAACGTAGACGTTTCAACATGTTATCGACACTTTCGAGGAATGATTCGGTCGGGAAGTCACCACCATCCATCGATAACATTTGAGATTCAGGGAAGATTGTATAAAAAACCGAGAAGGTTACTAGGATCATCAAACTTTAATAGTATGAATCGATGATCTATTCAAATTTATAAATTAAACACCAACTTCTAATGGATCTTCCTGAGCAAGCAACATCAATTTGTGGTTACTTACTAATATTCTCAAAAATTTGGCAACAAGTTCTGCCAAAGCATCACCCACAACCGCGAATAGAACACTCTCAGTCATCTCCTGAATCATTCCTTGTATAGCCTTCCCCCCCGTGATGTTGCACCACACGTTTTTTGTTCCGTGGAATTGTATTTTCCATCATTGGAGTAAAGATTGTTCTCTAAGCCAACTGTGCGGGACTTAGCTTCACGGTGTCTTGAATACACATGGATGATACTAGGAGTCTGTCGTTGGATTGAGCCAAGAAATATTTCTACAAAAGAACCTCTGAAATGCAGACGCCTGAGCTATAGACTTCATTCCCCATTGTATCATTGGCTTCAGCCCGTGAGATTTGTCTATTTATTATCTATATTATATCAAATACATATATTGAAAATAATTTTAATTTGACTATATATATTATAATAAACAATTATTCAATTCCACAAATTATTTTAAATTTAAGAATTTTAAAATTATTCTTTAAAATTATATTTATTTTGTAATAAATAATTACGAGTTTGAACAGTTATTAATAAATTAAGTATTAGTATAAGAATTCTTGAATATTAATTCTATATATTATTGAATTAAGAAAATGAATATTAAGAAAAAGCTCTAAAGTCTAGTAATAGACATAAAACTTTCTCTTGTAAAGTTTTAAGATAAAAAGTTCTAAGTGTAGAATTAAAAGATATTATATTATTTAGAAATAGCAATTTAACTTTAATAGTTAAATCTTATAATGAAATATAAACTAATTATTAGAAATCTTTTTAATTTTTCAGTATTTGGAAAACAAAATTAATTTTCAATAGATTCAATATTTTATTAAAAATAAAAGCTTTGTTATTATTATAATTAAATAGTATAAGATTTATAAAGGAATATTATATTAATTATATAAATCTACTTTAAATTGATATTAGTTTATTATTATTGTAAATTATCTTCTAAAGTATTATTATATAAAATAATATAATGATTAGTATAGTCTATATATAGAGTAGGATTATCAATAACCTTATAGATAATATTAAAGATAAAGAAATCAAAAAACATACTATATATAATAATTTCATTAATATAGTCTAAAATGATATAGATTTCTATTCTATTAATATAGAAATATTATGCTTAGCTATATCTTTCACTTTAAATATAGAAATTCAATTTGAATCTATAAAACATATAAATTTCAATAGCTTTATTTTATAGGTCAACACTTGATATTATAATGTATTTAATTAATTCAATCTTTATTTTTCTATTAAAATAATAGAATCAATTATAAAATAAATGGCTTTATATATATAAATATTGAAAAATAAAGAGCTTTTGAATTTATAAATATTTTTGTAATATCTTATTTACAATGAATGAGATTTATTTATATATAGATATCGATTTAATATTGAATTTAAGACTAATATTTATTAGAAATATAAAAAGAATAAGGATAGAAAAGAATTTTTTTTATATGTTAATATATTTCTTTATAAATGGATTTATTGTTAAATTATATTCGAAGTATTAATTTTTTGATATAAATTGTTAGAGTAGATAATAGTAATGAATCAACTTAGGTATATTTTGTACAAAGACTTTTCATTACTTCTTTTAAACTATGAAAGGCATATAATTTATAGGAAGCGGGTTGCCTTCAATACGAGGGCTTGAGGTAAGAGATTAGATCTCCGAAATCTTTCGGAAAAGAAAGGGGTCTGAGGAAGGGGTCCGGGATACGAAGTGGGCCTGAGGGCCTCCCACCATGTGGCCTCACGTGCTTTATAACCTTGTGACCTTGATATAAATTCTTATAGTTTAAATATCAATTGATAAACATATTATATAATAAGGTAGTTAATCAAGCTTTATTATTATTATTAAATAGACTCTATATTTATAATATTCAGAATATAAATAAAAGAAGATCGAGATTTTTATATAATATAGAATTGGTATAAAATAAAGAAAAACAATAGTTTTATAAATGGAATTATATTTCTTATTTAATATTACTAGAAAGCAAATATATATAAATCTTATTAAAAATAGTTAGTTTTCATGAGATTGATATTATAATTGTTAAGGTTACAAGGTTATAAGTCACGTGAGACCACGTGGTGGGAGGCCCTCGGGCCCACTTCGTATCACGGACCCCTTCCTCAGACCCCTTTCTGTTCTGAATATTCCGCGAACCCTTTTCTTTTCTGAATATTCTGAAGATCTAATTTCTTATTTCGGATTCTTATATCGAAATCAATCCACTCCCTATAAATTGTATGCTTTTTATAGTTTAAAAAAAGTAATGAAAAGTCTTTATATAAAAATATATCTAAATTGATTTATTATTATTATTTAATTTAATAATTCTTTTTATTTTTATTTAGAGTAATTTGTTAATTTTAAACTTTATTTATTGATCAATTATTAATATTATTATAATCTCTATAAAAAGAACTCTTGATGATATTATAAATATGAAATTGTATAATATAATTTTGTTCTAATTAAATAAAAAGGTTAATTAATTTTTATAAAATATTAATATTAATATATAGGTAATTCTATTGCGATTATTTAATAAAAATAAATATAATTATAGTCTAATAATTTTAAGAAATATAAAAGGATATAATAATTATAAAAAAGATTTATAAAATAATTATAAATAATATTTTATATATATTTACTTTAATTAATTATAATAATCTAGTATTTGTATTGAATATAATTCGTTAGAATTTTATTTCCTTTTTAAGAAAACCTTTGAAATTATAAAGATTAAAATAATATAAAGAAAAAGATATTAGAAATATAAAAGACTTTTTCTTTCAAATAAAGATTATATTTCGATTTAATAAAGGATATTATTTAATATTTTGAAAAACAATTTTTAATAATATAATATTATTATAAAAGCAAGTTAGTTGATGAATAAATAAATTAAAAGGATTTCAAAGAATATATATATAATATAATTATAAATAAAGAATCCTAATAGCGATTGTTAATTCAGAAAATGATATATATAAAATAAAAAAGGGTGAAATAGTAAATGTATTTGTTATTTATTTAGAAAAATTAAAGAAGAATATTAAATTAAAAGCGAATAGTATTTAAAAAAAAGGTTTTTATTAAGGCTTTTATTTAGAATAGTATAAAGAATAATAAAATCCTTATAACAATCTAAAATGTATAGTGAGTTTATAAAACAAGTTTATAGATTAGAAAATATAAATAAATTATATCGAAAAATAGAAATAGAAGAGTTGTATTATATTCAAAAGTATAATCAATTTCTAATTCAAAATGAAAACTTTTATAGATATTTTTATTAAAGAATTAATAAATCTATAACTATAAATAATAAAAACTAAAAATCAAATCAATTTTTATAATATATTTTGAATAAAATTAATAAATATTCTATTTATTTATTATATATAAATTGTATATAGATAGTCTAATATTTCTAATATCAATAAAAAGGATATTACATTATCAATTGCTAGAGATTTTGAATATATAGATATTATAATAATAATTATAATGAAATTGATTACTTAAAAAACAACAAATCTTTTAAATCTATTTATACAAAAAATATTTAAATCCAATTATAATAATGAGTATTTTATTAATATTAGATTTTCAAAAAAAAAGAATGAATAATATTCACAATTATAGTAATATTCAATATAGAAAACAAATTAATAATATTCTAATACTTTATCAACTCAAAAATACAAACTAATATTATTTAATAAAACAAATATGTTAAATAGAATTAAAAACCTTTTCAAAAAGAAATCCTATTTATATTCACAAGTATTATTATTATAATATTATATAAAAACTATATCTTTTTTATTGAAATAAAAAACATTTAAGGAAAATAAAGAATCTATATTTATAAATTCATATTAATAGTATTAAATTTATTTTAAATAAATATAATTCTAGATTTTCTTTAATTATAAAAAGTTAATTCTAATATTGATTAAAAATCGATATTACTTTGATATCAATTCTAAATTGATAATCTAAAGATAATTTTGATAAAAGAGTTTTATAAAGAAATCAAGAATAAAGTTTAAGTTTTTATAATATTCTTAGAAGATAAGGGAATACTTTAAAAAAAACAAAAATAGTTATTTAATATTTATATTTACTTTATTCATTATTATTACGTGCACGGAAACAACCAGTAGAAGTCGTAAGCTTTACCACTACGCTATACACACAATCTGATCAAAAAGCACAATATCAGGAATTGAACCTAATAGCTTATTATTATATATATATTCTAACAAAACTCCCCTCTTTTATTCTTTTCGTTTTGAAAAGGCTAATAATTATAAAAAATATTTATTTATATAGTTAATTATATAATATATAATATTATAATTATATTATTTAATATCCTTATTATTAAAAGCAATTATTAATGAATTTAGAATATCCAATTATTAAATAAATATATTCTTATTTTTAACCCACTTTTTATTAAAAAAATCTATTTCTAATCAAACAAATCCAAATTAAAGATCCCAGAATAATTTTTATTTGGTTTAATCCCTAATATTCTATCACATATACAAAAACAATCAATAGAAATCGTAAGCTTTATTACTACACCACATATACAATCTGACCAAAAGGCATAGTATTAGGGATTGAACCTAATAGTTTACTACTATATATATCCTAACAATTATCTCTAAAGAATTTAATAAATACAAAAATATTTTTTTAAAAAATAAAAATAATCTTTTATTTGATTATTATTTAATAGAATATTATATTAATTTGAAATTTGATTTAATATTTTCTTAAAATTTAATTTATACTCTATTAGAATAAGAATTTATAATATTACAAGAATATTTAAATGAATATCAAAAAAAAGAATAAATAAAATAATTTAATAATTTTATAAAAGCCTCAATCATATTTATTCTTAAGAAAAAAAAGATTATTAATTATACATTGATTATAAAGAATTAAATCAAATTACAAAAAAGAATAGAATCCTTTTACTTTTTATTAACAAATTCTTAAATTATTTTAAACAAAACATTATATTCATCAAATTAAATCTAAAAAATATATATCATTATATTTTTATTTGAGTAAAAAATAAATAGAAGATAATATTTTATATATAGTATAATTAATACAAATATAAAATAATACCTTTTAATTTAACCAATATTTTAATTATATTTTAAATATATATAAATTAAATATTAATAGATCTAACAAATAATATTTATATAATATATCTTAACAATGTTTTTATATATTTTAAAAATCAAAATATATATATAATAAATGTTTAAAGGATTTTTATAAGACTTTTTGAATATAAGTTTGATATAAAACTTAAGAATTATATCTTTTATATTAATAAAATCGAATTTTTAGATTTTATTATTTTAATTACAAATATAATAATAAAATCTAACTGAATTCAGATTATCATAAAGTAATTTATACTAAATAATTTAAAAAATATATAAATATTTTTTGATTTTATAAACTTTTCTTATCAATTTATTAGAGTCTATTTAGCAATAGATTCTAATATAATTATATTAATAAAAAATATTGAGAAAAAAAGAATAGTAATAGTATTTAAATAAATAAACAAAACTCAAAAAGTATTTAAAATATTGAAAAAGATTTTTATTTTGATTTCTATTCTTCAATACTTCAATCTGTTATTTTATATAATATTCGAAATCAATATATCAATATTTATATTAAATTATATACTATTTTAATTATTTTTTAAAAATTTTATAGAAACACTAATCTAATAATAATACCCTATTGTATTTTATTCAAAAAAGCTAACTTTAATAGAATAATAATATTTTATTTATAATTAAAAATTATTAATTATATATATTCTTTTTATAAAATAATATTATTATATAATAAACAATTAATCTATTATTATAATTATAATGAATTATAATATACTTCAATACTTTATAATAAAAAAAAGCCTAAATAATCAATAAACTAGATAAACTAAAATCCTAATAGTATACAATTTCAAAATAAAATATAAAATAGAAAAGCTAAATCCTGTAAATACGAGCTTTTTTCGGCCCTTCGGGGCTAAAAATAACAACGGGCTCGCTAACGCTCTCCGTAGTTATTTTTCACGCCCCTCAGGACCTACGTTTATATTTTTATATTTAATAATAATAATAATAATAATAATAATAATAATAATAATAATAATAATAATAATAATAATAATAATAATAATAATAATAATAATAATAATAATAATAATAATAATAATAATAATAATAATAATAATAATAATAATAATAATAATAATAATAATAATAATAATAATAATAATAATAATAATAATAATAATAATAATAATAATAATCTTTATTAACCTCTAGCTTTTAGCTTATATAAAAATATTAAAGATATAAATAAACCTCAAAATCTTATAATTCTTTTCTAATTCTTTTTCTAATTCTTTTCTAATTCTTTTCTAATTCTTTTTCTAATTCTTTTTCTAATTCTTTTTCTAATTCTTTTTCTAATTTTTTCTAATTTTTTCTTTATTTTTCTTTTTAATTATTTTTTAAATTCTTCTTTTCTTGATTCTTTCCTTTTATTTTTTTTCTATTTATTTTTTTTATTTTTTTTATTTTTATTTCTTTTTATTTCTTTTTTAATTCTCTTTTTAATTCTCTTTTTAATTATTTTTCTAATTTCTATCTTTCTAATTTCTATCTTTCTAATTTCTATCTTTCTAATTTCTATTTTTCTATTCTTTTTTTCTCTAATAAATCTAATAAATCTAATAAATCTAATAAATCTAATAAATCTAATAAATCTAATAAATCTAATAAATCTAATAAATCTAATAAATCTAATAAATCTAATAAATCTAATAAATCTAATAAATCTAATAAATCTAATCCCTTCCCTTTTCTTTTTAATCTCTTCTCTTATCTCTCTTATTACTAATCAAATCTGAACCAATCAGAATTGTATTAATAACTTTTTATCGAACTTTTTATTACAAAATTAATTAAACAATTAATATATTAATAACAATTCTTTTTTTTTATATAAAAATAATATTATTTAAAAGCTATTAATTCAAAGAATATAAAAATATCAATTAATTATATTTTATAAATCATTTATAACTATTATATTTATTAATAATAATATCTAATCTAAATTAGGATTTTGATATTCGCTGTACAAACTTTATATATTTTCTAAACCAATCAATTTTCAATTATAAATTGTATTTTAAATCCTGTATATTAGGAATCTAAAGTTTTCCGAATCGAATCTGAACCAATCAGAATTGTGTTAGCGATTTTTTATCGAACTTTTTTCGAACTTTTTATTATAAAATCAATTAAACAATTGATATATTGATAACAATTCCTTTTTTTGATATAAAAATAATATCATTTGAAAGCTATCAATTCAAAGAATATAAAAATATCAATCAATTATATTTTATATATTGTTTGTAGCCATTATACTAATTAAGATCTACTCCAACCTATTTCCTAACTTTTGATGTTCGCTGTACGGGGCATCCGTACTTTTTCTCGACCAATCAGCTTCTAGTTATGAACCATGTTTTAAATCCTGTATGTTAGGAAACTATTATATTATTTAGATTATATAATAAATATAAAAAGTATTAATAATATATTATCTATATTTCAAAATAAATTGAAAAATAGATTAATAATAATAGAACTATTTCAAAGTATTTTTATTAAGAAAATAAAATCTTTATATAATATTATAAATCTTTTATAAAAGAAGAGATATAGTTTATTATTTTATAAATAATTGCATTTATTAATTGAAATTGATTATAAATAATCAATACTTTATCAAATAATTTATATTTTAATTGAAAACAAAACAATAATCAAATTAATATTTGAGATAATAAAATCTACTTTATTATAATTCTAATAAAATAATAATTTTATAAAAAATAAAAAGTATTTAAATCAAAGATTATATTTCATTAGAATTGTTTTATTTTGATAAATAAGTATTAATAAATTTCTTATATATAATAGAAATATTTATACATTATTAGATTTTGTTTTAAGAGTAGAAATTCTGAAAGTTTATTATAATATTTTTATAGATAAATATTAAAATGTTATAAAAATATTTGAAATTTTAAAATCAAAATACTTTTGATTTTTAATAAAAAAAGATAATAAAAGTTATATTTAGATATATATAATATATTAATGAATTATTATTAAAAGGTATAAATCATATAATAAATTACAAATTCTTTTTATATTCTATAAATCTTGAAAAAAAAATTATAGATTTTGTTATAAATTTACTTTTATCCAAGTTAAATAAATATATTTATAATATAATTCTAATAATTATAAATAGATTTATAAAATTTGCTCGATATATTTTTGTAATTAAATCGATTATATTATTAGAATTAATATAAATATTAATATGAGAGATATTTAAAGACTTTAAAGTTTTAAAAGATATTATTTCAAATAAAGGATTATAATTTGTAAGCAAATTCTAAAATAGTTTCTTATTTTATTTAAAAATATAATATAAGTTTTTAATAATATTCTATTTATAAATTAATAGATAAATAGAAAGACAAAATCAGAATTTAATTTATTATATTAGCTATTATACTAATTATTATTAAAACAATTAGATATTATTATTATTATTTATAGAATTTATATATAATATAATATAATATAATATAATATAATATAATATAATATAATATAATATAATATAATATAATATAATATAATATAATATAATATAATATAATATAATATAATATAATATAATATAATATAATATAATATAATATAATATAATATAATATAATATAATATAATATAATTGGAGATTTACCTCCTTAATATTCTTGTTGCCTGCGAAGGCTGAAGGTGTATATAGACATAAAAAAAAGAGAATCTTGCTTAGTGAGACCCGATTCAAGCGATTTGATTGGCTGGATTCAAACGATCTGATTGGCTCGACCTTTTTAGCATTATAGCCATAGCGTTTAGACTTTTACAACGAAACCATTTAAATTAGCTTATTTAAACTAATATAAATTGAAAAAAAAAAAAGTGATAATTATATATAAAAAACTAAGGGTTTTCAAATAATATATTTTTTATATTGCTAGTTTTAAAACTAAGGGTTTTATAAAAAGTTGAAATTAAAATAATATAAATTTTATAATATAAAATTCTAGGTTTTTTTAATAAAATTATTTAAATTAATTTATTCAAGTTAATATAAATTGAATAAAAAAAAAGAAAAGTAATAATTATATATAAAAAACTAAGGGCTTTTAAATAATATATTTTTTATATTGTTAGCTTTAAAACTAAAGGTTTTCTAAAAGATTGAAGTTTAATTAGTATAAATATAATTAGAATTTATATAATTAATTGAAAAAGGGTTATATTGAATATAATAAGTCTAAAATTAATAAAAATTATTTTAATATTATAGCTTTCGTAATTCAATAATATAATTAATAATTCGAAGTGAAGTAATCCACTAAAAAAAAAAAAAAAAAAAAAAAAAAAATGAAAAAAATATAAAAAAATATAAAATATAAAAAAAAATTAAAGATTTTTTTTTTTAAAAGAAAATGAAAAATAAAAATAAAATATAAAAAAGTAATATAATAAGATAAATCGACTTCGCCTGCAAGCTTTCAATAAAATTTCTTTTTTAGATTTTTATAATTATAAATATAATTATATAATACTTTCTCAAAAAGCAAGGGGTTTGGGGGCTTGCAGGTTTCTAATATAATATAATATAATATAATATAATATTATAAATATTATTCCTTTTTAAATAATATAAAAATTCCTATTCATTTTCAATTATATTAATAAGAATATTAATATTATAAAAAGAATTTTAGTTATATATAAATAAATCATTTCATTTAATAAAAAAAGAGAGAAACTTAAAAAACTATAACAAATAACTATTAATCGTAAAGCAAATGAAATAAAAAATATAATTTTATATTAATATAATATCAAAAATAAAGTAATATTAAGTATTTAAAATATTAAATAAATTTAACCAAAAAAGAAGTTTTTAAATAAATTTATAGATCTTTTTTTAATAATCAATATAAAAACCAATAATTAAATATATAAACTTAAACTACTATCAATCTATAAAATCTATAAAATCTATAAAATCTATAATATCTTTTATATATTCTTATTAAAATTATAATATAAACAATTAAATATTATAAATCTACTATTATTAGAAGAAATAGATAATCATTTTGAATATAAAATGAAACAAATTATAATATAAAAAAAAAGAAAAAAACTTTCAATATTTGATTTAATAAAAAAATTATTAATTAATAAAAAACATATAGGAAATCCTTTGTAATTTTAATAATAAAAAAATATTTAAAAAAAATATTAATATAAAATTCGAAAAAAAAAAGAAAATTATAATATAATAGAATTTGTTTAATATTTAATAATAAACCATTCTTTTTATAAAATTATATTTATCTTTTTTCTCTTTATAATTATTTGTTTTAATAAAAATAAGAATATAACCTTTTAAATATTAATATATTATATATTATCATTAAATATACCAATTTCTAACAATATTTTTTATAAACCTCAAATATTAATTTATAAATCTTAAAATCAATATTAATAAAATTCTTATTAGAATTAGATTTATAAAATTGATATTAAACTTTTCATAATACTTTATTCTTTATAAAAACTCTTTTTGAATTAATATATAAATAATATTATAGAATCATTGTTATATCAATATAATAAAAGAATTTTATAATAAAATTAAATCTTTAATATTATTATTCTAAAAGATTTGATAAAGAAAAAGGAAATTTAAAATCAATAATATCTTTTTATTATTATTATATATATTTTTTATGATTAGTAAATTAATTTTAATTTTAATTTTAATTTTAAAATTCTAGAATTTTTTTTAATATTATTGTTATATTAATTTATTAATGATTAAATAATTATAGTCTATAATCTTTTAAATTAATAATCAAAATTCTTATTGATTTAATAAAACTATTTAAAGGAATTTATTTGATTATTAGATTTTTCTATATAAATCTTCCAATTAGAATATAAGATTTTTGTATCAAAAAAGAAATTTTTTCTAAAACTTGAAATATAATAATTAAATATTAATATATTATTAGAAATAGATAATAAAATTTTATATTAAATAATCTAAAAAATTTTATAAATGAAGAAAAAAATAAAAGAAATTGAATAATAAGATATAGTTAATAAATTGATAGTAATTTTGTAATATATTATATGTAATACATTTTGAATATTATTTTTAAATTTTAATGTAATAGTTATATATAACGAAATAATAGAAATTTAATAAAAACCTGAGGGCTTTTATTATTTGTTTCTTTATCCTTATTTTAATATTTATTATTATTCGATTTGAATAGGTAAAAAAATATTTTAGAAAATCTAATTTTATACTTTTTATATATTATATAATAGGGGTGAGAAAAAAAATATCTAGTGTTTTGTTAATAATTTAATAGAGAATAAAATCTAATAAATCTATTATTATTGGAAATATATTAAATTTTATAGATATAAATATAGAAGATATAAAAATTAAAGATATTATAAACATAAAGATTGAGAGTAATATAATCGGAATATTTATAAAAATTATATGAAAATATATTATAGAAATAAGAAATTCATTTTCATAATTTGAATTTATTAAAAAAATAAAATTAATAATAAAACCCAATATAATAATATTTAAAGAAAACAGAATGTTTTATAATTCTAAAAATATTAATAAAATATATTTGAAATCTAAATAATAAATAACTTATTATAAAATAATAAAATCTATAAATTATTTTATTAAATTATTAAATTGATTCAATCTATTGATTTTTAAAAAAGCTAGTTTTTTTATTAATTGAAATTTATAGTTATTTTTTTATTTAATTTCTTTATATAAAAAAATCTTTATATTTTTTATATATTGTTTTTTTTTTAAAATTATAATATTATTATCTATTTTCTCTATAATACTTTTTATTAGAATAATATTATAATATATATAAATTTAATATATAAAATTAATATTAGGAATATATCGAATAGATATTAAAATATAAATCTTTTTTAATAATAATAATAATTATAAAGAGTATAAAAGTTATTATCAAAATAACAAAATTTATTAATAAAAATAATAATAATATATTTAGAATAATAAAAACAAATAAGAATAATTAATTATAATAAATCAATAATAAAATATAATATAATAAATAGAATATTATTAAATAAAGGAATAATTATAATAAATTATATATTAATTAGATAAAGATATATTATTGAAATAATTATATTATCTATCAAAAAAAACTAGTTTCATAAAATATTTGTTAATCTATTAATAAAACAATAAAATATATAAAAAACATTATTATTTATTCTTTCAATTATTTGTAATATAAAAAGTATAGGAATTTCTTTTCTTTTTTCATTTTATAAAGATATAGGAATGCTTTTTAATTTCATTTTTATAATAATTAGAGTTTGCTAATAATATAATAAAGAATTATCTTTAATTCTATAGAATATAAATAAATCATTTCTTAAAATGTGAAATATAAAGAAAGGGAATTCTATTAAGATTATAAGGTTATAAGTTATATGAGACTATATAGTAGAAGGTTTTTGAATTCATTTTGTATTATGAACTCCTTTCTTTTCCGAATATTCTGTGGATTCCTTTCTTTTTCGAATATTCCGTAAACCCCTTTCTTTTTTGAATATTCTGAAGATCTAATCTCTTATTTCAAGCCTTTATATCGAAATCAACCTGCTTCTTATAAATTATATACCTTTTATAATTTAAAAGAAGTAATAAAAAGTCTTTATATAAAAATATATCTAAGTTGATTTATTACTATTATTTATTTTAATAATAATATAATTAATACTAGTATTAATTATGAGATAATTATATTCTATATAGATATAATTGTATTCTAGTTTTCTTTTTATTCAAACTATTACATTATAAACTATATTTTAAATTCAATTAATTCATTCCTTATTACAATTTATTTCAATAAATCTAATATAAATAAATATTTTTTATTTGATATATAATTTTCATATTAATTATGAAAATCCATAATAAGTTTATTAAATTATTTATTAATATCTTACTAATTAAGAGATATATTAATAACTAATATATATATAATATGTATTCGTTATATTATTCAAATATCAATTACTTTCTTCAGTATAATATTTATAATAAAACTAATACAGATTCTTCAATTCAAAAAATAATTTAATTTTGATAAAATATTTGAAATCTTTATTCAAAATGAAATTAGAAACTATATAATATTTTATATAAAGCTTTTAGAATTAATAATTAGATATAGTGTGAAAAAAACTCTATTGTAATTAATAGTATAATAAGGGGTACAAAAAAATTTTTAATTGGAAAAAGCGATTAAATCCCTAGCAATATGAAAATGCCTTATATTATTAGCTTTTTCCTATTTTACTAGTTTCATAATACTTTTATAATAATAAAAATAATACTATTGAATTTATTCAATCAAGATGTATCGAATACATTATTTAACTCTCGTTTTTTTTTCTAATCTCGATCCTATATTACAACCTCCAAATTTATTCATTTTATTGATTACTATTCTCCTAATTTCAAAAATTACTATAGCTTTTTCTTCAATTTTTTCAATCTTTTCAAACTCTTTAAAATTTAGGATTATTTCAATTCAATATATAAACCTCAATATAAAAGCTTTTCTAATTTTAATTTTATATATAAAAAATTTAATTGAATTTTTATTAATTCCCTTTTTCGGAGTTTTGAAAAGCTTTAAATTAAAATTAGAAAAAGTAATAATCAATTGATAACTTTTAATATTTTTTCGTTAATCACTATTCCTTTATTTTTTTATAAATTATTATAGTTTTTTTAATCTCTTCAAAATTAAAGTTATTTTAATTCAATATAGAAACCCTAATATAAAAGATTTCGAAATTCTAATTTCGAATTAATATTATTCGATTGAATTTTTATTAATTTCTTTTTTCAGATTTTCGAAAAGTTTTAAATCAAAATTAGGAAAGATAGTAATCAATTAGTAATATTTAATACTTTTTTGTTGATTTTTTTTTGTTTTTAAAAATTATTATAACTTTTTTCAACCTTTTTAAAATTAAGGTTATTTCAACTCGATATAAAAACTTTAATATAAAAGATTTCGAAATTCTAATTTTATATATAAAAGATTCAATTGAATTTTTATTCATTTCATTTTTTAAATTTCAAAAAAGTTTAAAATTGAGATTAAAAGAGATAATAACTAATTGGAATGTTTTTGCTTAGATTATTATTCCTTTTAGAATTATAATTACTATTAATAATGACCACTAATAAAATACTCGGAATAATAGTTAGAGTTATTTTTCTTTTCCTTATTATTATTATTATTTTTATTCTTCTTATTCTTCTTATTCTTCTTATTCTTCTTATTCTTCTTATTCTTCTTATTCTTCTTATTCTTATTCTTCTTATTCTTATTCTTATTCTTATTCTTATTCTTATTCTTATTCTTATTCTTATTCTTATTCTTATTCTTATTAGTATTCTTATTAGTATTTTTATTAGTATTTCTATTAATATTCTTATAATTTATATTATTTTTATTAATAATCCTTTTATTTAGAATCTTCTTTTTAATATTCTTTTTGTTAAAGTAGATAATAGTAATAAATCAATTTTAGATATATTTTGAATAAAAGACTTTTCATTACTTTTTTAAAACTATTGAAGGTATATAATTTATAGTAAACAGATTGATTTCGATATAAAGGTTTGAGGTAAGAGATTAGATTTTCGGAATATCTTGGAAAAAAAAAAAGGTTTGTAGAATATTTGGAAATAAAGGAGTTTGTAATACAAAATAAACTTAAGGATTTTCTATTATATAGCTTTATATAATTTATAATCTTATAATCTTAATAGAATTTTTTTTCTTTATATTTTGCATCCCAAAAAATGATTTATTTATATTCTATAGAATTAAAAATAATTTTTATTATACTATTCATAAGTTTTAATTATTATAAAAATAAATTAAAAGTATTCCTATATCTTTATAAAATAAAAAGAAAAGAAATTCTTGTATCTTTTATATTACAAACAATTGAAAAAGTAAATATAATATTTCTTATATATTTTATTATTTTATCAACAAATTATTGAATGTTTTATAAAATTAATTTCTTTTTTAAATAATATAATTATTTTGATAGTATATTTTTATTTAGTTAATATATAATTTGTTATAATTATTTCTTTATTTAATAATATTCTATTTATTATATTATATTCTATTACTAATTCACTAAAATTAATTGTTTCTATTTGTTTTTATTATTCTAAATATATCACTATTATTTCAATTAATAATTTTTATTATTTTGAAAATAGTCTTTATATTTTCTATAATTATTATTATTATCAAAAAAAGCTTTATATTTTAGTATTTGATTAATATATTTTTAATATTAATCTTATATATTAAAGTTATATATATTGTAATATTATTTTAAAAAATAATATTGAGAAGAAAGTAGATAATAATATTATAATTTGATGAGGAAAATAATATATAAAGAATATAAAAGCTTTTTTATATAAAAAGATTAAGCAAAAAAGTATTTATAAGCTTTAATTAATAAAGGAATTGAATCTTTTAATAATCAATAAATTGAATCGATTTGATAATCTAATAAAATATTTTTTAAATTCTTATTATTTTGTAGTAGATTATTTATTATTTAGATTTCAAATATATTTTATTAATATTTTGGGATTATAAAATGCTTTATCTTTTTTGAATATTATTGTATTAAGATCTATTATTAATTTTATTTTTTCGATAGATTCGGATTATAAAAATAAATTTCTTGTTTTTATAATATATTCTTATATAATTCTTATAGATATTCTAATTATATTATCTCTAATCTTTATATCTATAATACCTATAATTCCTATACCTCTTATATCTATATTTACAAAATCCAATATATTTTTAATAATCATAGATTTATTAAATACTATTTCTTTTTAGATTATTAATAAAATATTAAATATTTCTTTTTTTTATATTTGTTATATAGTATATAAAAAATATAGAATTAAATTTCCTAAAGTATTTTTTTTCTTTTTTAAATTGAATAATAATAAATATTAAAAAAAAAAAATAAATAAATAATAAAATTCTTAGATTTTTATTAAATTTCTATTATTCTATTATATATAATTATTATATCTCGATTTAAAAATAATATTCGAAATATATTATATATAATATATTATAAAATTATTATTGATTTATTAATTATATTTTATTATTTTTATTTTTTTTTTCTTCTTTTATTTATAAAACTTTTTAGATTATTCAATATAAAATCTTACTATTTGTTTTGAATAATATATTAATATTCAATTATTGTATTTCGAATTTTCAAAAAGATTTTTTTTTGATTTGAAAATCTTACATTTTGATTGAAAAATTTATATAAAAGAATCTAATAATTAAATAGATTCCTTTAAAAAGCTTTGTCGAATTAATGAGAATTCTAGTTATTAATTCAAAAAACTATAAGTTATAATTGTTTAATTATCAACAAATCAATACAATAATAATATTAATTTTTTTTTTCAAAACTTTAAAAATAATAATATAAATGAAATTGATTGATTAATTATAAAGAAAATATATAATAATAGTGAAATAAATATTATTGATTTTGAATATTCTTTTTTTCTATTAGATTTTCTAAAATAATAATATTAAAGATCTAATTTTGTTATAAAATCTTCTCACTATATTAATATAATAATAATTTCCTAGTATTATTTGTATATTAATTCAAAAAGAATTTTTATAAAAAATAAAGTATTATAAAAAGTTTGATATCAATTCTATAAATCTAGTTTTAATAAAGATTCTATTAATATTAATCTTGAGATTTATAAGTTAATATTAAAGGTTTATAAAAAGTATTAATAGAAATTGATATATTTAATAATAATATATAGTATATTAATATCTAAAGGGTTGTATTTTTATTTTTGTTAAAGTAGATAATTGTAACAGAAAAAAAGGCAAATATAATTTTATAAAAAGAATAGCTTATTATTAGATATTAAATAAAATTTTATTATATTATAGTTTTCTTTTTTTTTTAATTCTATATTAATAATTCTTCTTTCTTATTATATTTTTTCAATACTTTTTTTGTATTATTGAGATTGTAAAGAACTTCCTATATATTTTCTACTGATTAATAATCCTTTTATTAAATCAAATATTAAAAACCTTTTTCTTTTTTTATATATTATAATTTATTTTATTTTATATTCAAAATAATCATTATTTCTTTTAGTAATAATAGGTTTATAATACTCAATTGTTTATATTATAATTCTAATAAAAATATATAAAAAATATTATAGATTTTATAAATTAATAATAATTTAAATTTATATATTTGATTATTGATTTTTATATTTATCATTAAAAAAAGGCTTATAAATTTATTTAAAAACTTTTTTTTTGACCAAAATCATTTAATATTTTGAATATTCAATATTACTTTATCTCTAATGTTATATTAATACAAAATCATATTTTTTGTTTTATTTGTTTTATAATTAATAATTATTTATCATAATTCTTTGAATTTCTTCTTTTTTTTATTAAATAAAACAATTCGTTTATATACAATTAGAGTTTTCCCTATAGCATTAATATCCTTACTAATATAACTAAAAATAAATAGAAATCTATATATTACCTGAAAAGAAATAATATTTATAATATTATATTATATTATATTATATATAAATTCTATAAATAATAATAATAATATCTAATCATTTTGATAATAATTGATATAACAATTAATATAATAAATTAGATTCTGATTTTATCTTTTTATTTATTTATCGATTTACAAATAGAATATTATTAAAAGCTTATATTATATTCTCAAATAAAATAAGAAATTATTCCAAAATTTATTTGCGAATTGTAATCCTTTATTTGAAATAATATCCTTTAAAATCCTGAAATCTTTGAATACATTTTGTATTAATATTTATATTAATTTTGATAATATAATTAACTTGATTATAGGAATATATCAAATAAACTTTATAAATCTATTTATAATTATTAAAATTATATTATAAATATACTTGTTTAATTTTAATAAAAATAAATCTATAATAAAATCTATAATTATTTTTTTTTTCAAAAATTATAAAATATAAAAAAGGCTTATAACTTGTTATATAATTTATATCTTTTAATAATAGTTTGTTAATATATCGTATATATTTAAATATAATTTTTGATATCTTTCTTTATTGAAAATCAGAAATATTTTAATTTTGAGATTTCAAATATCTTTATAATATCCTAATATTTATCTATAAAAGTATTATAATAAACTTCTAGAATTTCTATTTTTAGAATAGAGTTTGGTAATATATAGATATTTTTATAATATATAAAAAACCTATCAGCATTTATTTATTAAAATAAAACGATTTTAATAAAATATAATCTTTAATTCAAATACTCTTTATTTTTCACAAAACTATTATTTTGTTGAAATTGTAATAAAATAGATCTTATCGTTTTAAATATTAATTCGAATATTATTTTGTTTTTTATTAAAATACAAGTTATTCGATAAAGTATTGACTATTTGTAATCAATTTCAATTAGTAAATACAACTATTTATAAAATAATGGGTTATACTTTTTTCTTTATAAAAGGCTTATAATATTATATAAAAACTTTGTTTTCTCAATAAAAGTATTTTGAAATAGTTTTATTATTATTAATTTATTATTCAATTTATTTTAAAATATAGATAATATATTATTAATATCCTCTATATTTATTATATAATCTAAGTGATATAACAATTTATTAGTAGAATTTAGTTTTTCTATTTTATATTTTATCTCGAAATTATATATTATTAAGATTTCAATTTATTTAGTTTATTAATTATTCAGGCTTTTTTTATTATAAAGTATTGAAATATATTATAATCCGATATAATTATAATAATATATCGATTATCTATCATATAATAATATTATTTTATAAAAGTAATATATATAGCTAATAGTTTTTAATTATAAATGAAATATTGTTATTTTATTGAAATTAGCTTTTTTGAATAAAATAAAATGAAATATTATTATTGGATTGATGTTTTTATAATTTCTTTATGGAATAATTAAAATAATATATAATCTAATGTAAATATCGATGTATCGATTTCAAATATTATACAAAATAATAAATTAAAATATCAAAAAATAAAAGCCAAGGTAAAAGTTTTTTTTACTATTTCAAATATTTTTTAGATTTCATTTATTTATTTAAATATTATTATTATTTTCTTTTTATAAATATCTTTCATTAATATAATTATATTGTAGATTATTAACAAATAAATCCTAATAAATTGATAATAAAAGTTTGCAAAGCTAAGGAATATTTATATATTTTTCAAACTATCTAATATAAATTATTTGATAATAATCTGAATTCGATTGGATTTTATAATTACATTTATAATTAAAATAATAAAATCTAAGAATTTAATATTATTAATATAAAAGATATATTTCTTTAATTTAGTGTAAAGCTTATATTTAAAAAACTATATAAAAATCCATTAAATATCCTTTGTATATATAACTTGATTTTTAGAATATATAAAAATATTATTATGATATATTATATAAATATTATCTATTAGATCTATTGATACTTGATTTATATATATTTGAAATATAATTAAAATATTAATCGAATTAAAAAGCATTATTTTATATTTGTATTAGTTATATTGTATACAAAACGCTATTTTCTATTTGTTTTTTATTTGGATATGGATGTAGTGGTATATATTTTTTAGATTTAATTTAATAAATATAATACTTTATTTAAAATAATTTAAAAATTTATTAATAAAGAATAAAAGAGTTTTTTTTTATAATCTAGTTTAATCCTTTATAATCGATATATAATTGATAACCTCTTTTTTTTTAAAAATAAATATAATTAGAATTTCTATAAAATTAATAAATCGTTTTATTTATCTTTTCTTTTAATATTTGTTTAAATATTCTTATAATATTATTGATTTTTATTCTAATAAAATATAAATTGGATCTCAAAAAGATATCGAATTGAATTTGAGATTAATGTAATATTTTATTAAGTAATAATCGAATAAAAAATTACTTTTGTTTTTTAAAAATGTATTTTTAAAATTCTTAAATTCTTTAAAAATAGTAAATAAAATAAGTGCGAGTATTAAACAACTATCTTTGTTTTTTTAGAATAATCTTTTGTTTTTTAGAAATATTACAAAAACTTGAGTTTTATTCTTTATTTTTTTATAAAACTCTTTTGTTAAAATTATTTCTAGATTATCAATTTGGAATTAATATTAAAGTAATATCGATTTTCAATTGATATTAGAATTAACTTTTTATAATCAAAAGAGATTTAAAATAGTATTTATTTGGAATAAATCTAATATTGTTATTATAAATTTATGAATATAAATTCTTTATTTTTTTTGAATATTTTTTATTTCAATAAGGAATATATAGTTTTTATATAATATTATTATAATATTATTTGTGGATATAAACAAGATTCTTTTCTAAAAAGATTTCTAATTTTATTTAATATATTTACTTTATTGAATAATATTAGTCTATATTCTTGAATTGATAAAATATTGAAGTATTATTGATTTATTTTTTGTATTAAAAATTGTTATAATTGTGAATATTGTTTATTCTTTTTTTTGAAAATCTAATATTAATAGGATGCTTATTATTATTATTAGATCTAAGTTTTTTTCTATATAAATAGGTTTTGAAAATTCATTGTTTTGTAAATAGTCAATTTCATTATAACTATTATTATAATATCTATATATTCGGAATCTTTAGTAATTAATAATATAATATTATTTTTATTAATATTGGAAATATTGGATTATTTATATACAATTTCTATATAATAAATGGATAGAATATTTATTGATTTTATCTGAAATATATCTTAAGAATTGATTAAATCCTTAGTTTTTATTATTTGTAATTGTAGATTTATTAGTTCTTTAATAAAAACATTTATAAAAATTTCTATTTCAAATTAAAGATTAATTATATTTTTGATTACAATACAATTTCTTTGCTTTTAATTTTCAATATAATTTGTTTATACTTTCCAATCTATAAACTTGTTTTAAAAGTTTACTATATATTTCGAATTATTATAAAAATTCTATTATTCTTTAAATTATTTTAAATAAAAACTTTAATAAAAGTTTTTTCTTTTGAATATTATTTGCTTTAAAATTGATATCCTTTTCTAATCCTTTTAAATAAATAATAAAAGTATTCATTATTTTACACTTTTTTCATTTTGTATATATTATTCTCTGAATTAATAATCGCTATCGAAATTCTTTATTTATAATTGTATTATATATATATTTTTTGAAATCTTTTCAGTTTATTTATTTATTAATAAATTTATCTTTATATCAATACTATACTATTAGAAATTATTTTTCGAAATATTGAATAATATAATATATATTTTTTTTATCAATTACAAAATAATATCCTCCATCGAATTGAAATATAATCTTTATTTAAAAGAAAAAGTCTTTTATATTTCTAATATCTTTTTCTTTATATTATTTTAATCTTTACCAGGGGCCTGCGAGCCCCCGGACCCCTTGCTTTTTAAGAAAGTATTATATAATTATATTTATTATTATAAAAATCTAAAAAAGAAATTTTATTGAAAGCTTGCAGGCGAAGTCGGTTTACCTCATTATATTACTTTTTTTTATTTTTATTCATATTTTTTTTTTTAATTTTTTTTTTACATTTTTTTTTTCTTTATATTTTTTATATTTTTTTACATTTTTTATTTTTTTTTACATTTTTCATTTTTATTTACATTTTAATAAACCACTTTACTTCGAATCATTAATTATATTATTGAACTATAAAAGCTATAATATTAAAATAATTTTTATTAATTTTAAGCTCACTATATTCAATATAACCCTTTTTCAATTGATTATATAAGCTCTAATTATATTTATACTAATTAAACTTCAATCTTTTGAAAAACCTTTAGTTTTGAAGCTAACAATATAAAAAATAT
The DNA here is from genome assembly GCA_014898425.1 of Botryotinia globosa. Taxonomy (NCBI): domain Eukaryota; kingdom Fungi; phylum Ascomycota; class Leotiomycetes; order Helotiales; family Sclerotiniaceae; genus Botryotinia; species Botryotinia globosa. Next base: position 14,598 of record RCSZ01000027.1, on the reverse strand, counting down.
ATTATTTGAAAGCCTTTAGTTTTTTATATATGATTACTACTTTTCTTTTTTTTCATTCAATTCATATTAGCTTGAACAAACTAATTTAAATGATTTTATTGAAAAAACCTAGAATTTTATATTACAAAATTTATATTATTTTAATTTCAACTTTTTATAAAACCCTTAGTTTTAAAATTAATAATATAAAAAATATATTATTTGAAAATCTTTAGCTTTTTATATATAACTATCATTTTTTTTTTTCAATTTATATTAGTTTGAATAAGCTAATTTAAATGATTTCGTTAAAAAAGTCTAAGCGTTATAACCACAATACCAAAAAAGTCGAGCCAATCAGATTACTTGAATCCAGCCAATCAGATTGCTTGAATCGAATCTCACTAAACAAGGTTCTCTTTTTTCGTATCTATATATACCTTCGGCCCTCGCAGGCGGTAAGAATATTAAGGAGGTAAACCTTCAATAATTTCAAAGGTTTTTCTAAAAAGAAAATGAAATCCTAATGAATTATATTTAATATAGATATTAAATTATTATAATTAATTAGAATAAATATATATAGAATACTATTTATAATTATTTTATAAATCTTTTTTATAATTATTATATCCTCCCACATTTTTTAAAATTATTAGATCAAATTTTTTATTATTATTAATTGATATCTCTATCTAATTAGAATAAAATTGTATTATGTAGTTTTATACCCATAATATTATTAAAAAATTCTTTTTATAAAAATCATAATAATATTAATAGCTAATTAATAAATAAAGTTTTTAAAATTAATAAATTATTTTAAAAAAAGAATAAAAAGAATTATTAAAATAAATAATAATAATAAATCAATTTTAGATATATTTTAAATAAAAGGTTTTTTATTATTTTTTTAAAATTACTAAAAATATATAATTTATAATAAGTAAATTGATTTCGATACAAAAATTCAAAACAAAAGATTAGATTTTTACAATATTTCAAAAAAGAAAGGGGTTTATAGAATATTCGAAAATAAAGGAGTTTGTAATATAAAATGGGCTCGAGGGTCTCCCGCCACATGGCCTCACGTGACTTATAACCTTGTGACCTTGATACTTTTTCTTAGTATTCTTCTTCTTATTAATAATCTTTTTATTAGTATTCTTTTTATTAATATTTTTCTTATTAGTATTCTTCTTATTAGTATTCTTCTTATTAGTATTCTTCTTATTAATATCAAATTAATATTGAAATTTCGATTATATGATTCAATTATTTCATATCTCTTTTTGATTGGTTATTATTATACAAATTGAAGCTTTTCTAGAATTAGTATAAATTAATCAATTAAAAAGATAATTTAAATCTGTTTTCAGAATTTAATATATTATTGAAAATAAGCTTTAGTTTTTTATAAAACTTTATTTAATTTTCTATTTTATATTGAATTAGAGGTAGTAATCAAATTTATTTATTTTGTTGATTATTATTTATCTGGTTTTAAAAATTACTATAGCTTTTTTTTCAATCTTTTCAAACTCTTTAAAATTTAGAGTTATTTCAATTCAATATATAAACCTCAATATAAAAGCTTTTCTAATTTTAATTTTATATATAAAAAATTTAATTGAATTTTTATTAATTCCCTTTTTCGGAGTTTTGAAAAGCTTTAAATTAAAATTAGAAAAAGTAATAATCAATTGATAACTTTTAATATTTTTTCGTTGATCACTATTCCTTTATTTTTTTATAAATTATTATAGCTTTTTCAATCTCTTCAAAATTAAAATTATTTCAATTCAATATAAAAACTTTAATATAAAAGATTTCGAAATTCTAATTTCAAATTAATATTATTTGATTGAATTTTTATTAATTTATTTTTTCAGATTTTCGAAAAGCTTTAAATTAAAATTAAAAGAAATAATAATCAATTGATAATATTTAATGCTTTTTTATTAATCATTATTCTTTTATTTTTAAAAATTATTATAGTTTTTTTTCAATCTCTTCAAAATTAAGATTATTTCAATTCAATATAAAAACTTTAATATGAAAGATTTCGAAATTCTAATTTTATGTATAAAAGATTCAATTGAATTTTTATTCATTTCTTTTTTTAAATTTCAAAAAAGCCTAAAATTGAGGCTAGGAGAGGTGGTGACCAATTGGAGCGTTTTTGACTGGGTCACCACCCCCTTTAGGGTTGTAGTCACCACTAGTACCGACCACCAATAAAATCCTCGGAATAATACTTAGGGATTTTTATAAAAGCAATTATTAAATCTCTAATAATAATAATAATATATTTAATTAGATTTATTTTAATTAGAGAAATTTTATAGAAATATTACAAAATTATATTTACAATTTTATAATAATTCTATAACTTTATTTCAAGTTTTCAGAATACTCATTTTTTGTGTTTTTTTTAAATTTGAATATATAATTGAAAAAAGGTATTAAGAATTTCTAATTTTAACTCTGATTTCATAGTAATATTAGTATTTTTATTAGTATTTTCATTAGTATTTTATTAGTATTCTTATTAGTATTCTTATTAATATTGAGTTAATATTGAAATTTCGATTATGTAATTTAACTACTCTATATCTCTTTTTAATTCGTTATTATCTCTCTTTTTTATAAATTTAAGCCTTTTCAGAATTGATATAAATCAATTAATTCAAAAGCTAATTTATTTTTAGTTTTAAAATTTAATATTCAAATAAAAATAAGCTTTATATTTTTATAAAAATTGAATAAATTTTTATTATATATTGAATTCGGGGTGGTGATTAAATTGATTTATTTTGTAAATTATTATTCTTTTGTTTTTAGAATTATTTTATGAAAATCAAAGTTATTTTAATTTAATGTAAAAATTCTAATAGAAAAACCTTTTGATTTCTAATTTTATATATAAAAAATTCAATTGAATCTTTACTCATTTTTTTTTAAATTTCTGAAAAGTCTAAAATTAAAATATAGAGAAATAGTAATTAATTAGAGTGTTTTTTACTAGGTTATTATCCCTCTTAAAGTTATAGTTATTATTGGTAGTGACTATTATTAAAATTCGAGGAATAATAGTTAGAATTACAAATTTTATAACATTTTATTAAATAAATACATTTTGTTATTAATATTTGCAAATCAAAAAACTCAATATTTATAGGATTTTGTTAAACAACATTTGTATTCGGTAAATACCTATTTAAATTGCATTTGTCATCAATATTACCTAAAAAAATCGATCCGAACGGGCCCTTAAATGTACAAGAGTGGCTGGTTTGATATACGAGATAGATAGATTTCTATCTTTTCGTTGTTTGCTGATATGTTCCCCTATCAGTGGTTGTCATCTGATAGATGCCTGTACCTCTTTCTCCATGTTCAATCTATCGCTGTTCTTTCTTCATATACCATTCTATTACAAGTTTCCTTTGGTACTGCTCAGGACGATTATCTTTTCAAGAATATTCATTCTTGGGGTATGTTTAATGTTGAAAAACACCCATTTCTCCAGTACTCAATTTACTTGTTACCGTTCACATTTATCCGGGTAATTCTCCCCATTTTTTCCACATCCGTCAACTCTTGTGAAAGTGGCCACATTCTTCCCCTTCTCATTCCTCTTGACAACTCGCATCCTCATCTTAGAACCTTCCTTTCCACCTCCATAATCTCCCACAATAACAGATGCTATTGAATCGCCGACGACACCACAGTAGCTGATGGATTGCAATAGTGGTAGCGTAAACAAGAGATCGCAGAAATCCAGTTGTTCTCACTCGTTTGACCTCATGTCATTACAAACGTTGTGCTCCAAGGGGCATAAAGTAGATGGACAGGTTGCATCTGATAGCTTATTTGAGAAAGCACAGCGAGTCTGTCTGGGAGAGACACAGGATCTAGGTAAGAGCGCGTCCCACTAGTTGCAAACTAATATAGCAAATGTGACAATTCAGGAATAGCAGTCTTAGGGAAGTTGTTTGCGGTCAACTTGCCGTACATGAGTCGAGAAGTCGAGAATTCTTAACGAAGAATGAATCTGGATTGTATTCAAGCAGAGTTGCGCACATAGCCAATAGTCCGGTTGATGATCTTGGTGGGCAGATTTGTGAGTACCGCTAATGTATAGACGGGCCCGAACAAGCAGGCATTATGTTTGTTACAAATATTCTTCCAATAGGAAAGTTAGTTCGCAGCGAAAACCTTTGATTTTTTGAGCTCCGCAGTCAACATGATATTCTTCCGTTGATATTGTCCAGGTGGTTAGTAGTAGACAGAAAGTCAATTGAACTACTCTTTGTGGTTCACAACAATGAAGACTGGTTTCTAGTATAAAAACTAGATCTTCTTGATTCTTGCGATGATGAGACAGCAATATTGTAACATCTATAGTAGCGCGAGTCTCCTTTAGTAGCTCTACTCATCCTTATGCACAATCATTTCCGACACCCATGCCCGTATTTCCATGACTCTTCCGGCACCCACCAAAATAGATTGTTGTATATCTGCTAATTCCTTCTCCAATTGATACCTTTTGATTGCCCATTCGCCTGCAATCCTCACTGTTAACTCTTTCTGTTCATTAATCGCTGTTTCCAGCTCCCTCTTCTCACCCTCAAATGTCTCTCTTTCCATCACGACACTCTCTATCTCGTCTTTTAATTCCTGTTCAACCTTTCGTAATTCGCGCCGGAAACCCCCAAACTTCTTCTTCTCTTTCGCCATCTGTCTTTCATGACCTTCCTCAAGATGAAGACTATCAGAGTCGCTCACAACACGGTTCTCATTATCACTCTCATCATCCAGCTTGGGCATCGTCCCAATCCATCTTGTCCACTTCTCCAACTTCATTTTTTTCCGCCTCTCCTCTTCAATCAACACCTCGTCTCGCTTTCTTTTCCTTGCCAATTTCTTCTGAACATCTTCTCCCTCCAAATTTCTTGCCTCCTCCGTACATCCAATGCCTCCAATCTTCACATCTCTGCAACCCATCAAATTCTCCAATTTTTCATCCAATGCCTCCAATCTTCGTTTAGACACCTCAACTTTTTCATCTCCTTTACCAATCTCCATTTCTAGATACGAGACTTTGGATTTCTGGCTTTCAAGAAACTGTACATATGCGAGTCTTGATTGCGTCAAAAGCGAACTCACCACGTTTACATCTGGTCCGTCGGGATTAATGAAGGCTGGAAGATTTAATGAATGAGCTTCTTTGGAGAAACTAGAAGCTGAAGATGTATTCGAATCTATCGTGTGACTTTGAGCAGGAGTAAGTTCCGGCACCTCGTCCCTCGAGTTGATGTCAGAAGTATCGCTGGACGTCTCCCAATCGGAACTATGGGTGTTATTATACATGAGTTGATAATCTTCATCCAGTATCGATGTCTGTGGTGAGTTTGCCACAATCAATCCGGTGCTTTGGCCAGAGACTTTGCCCTCCGATATGGGCGACTGAACAATGTGTTGGATAGGAGAAGTAGATGCAGGTGATATAGAATCTGAGGCTTGTTCAAAAATCCACGGCCGTTGCACAGCAGTATTTGCTAAGATGTCTAGTCTCGACGTTGAAGTTAAGTTGGCCTGATTGTCAGACTTTTCCTTCAGATCTATAAGACACATTAGATTCTGCTACCCCAACGTCTTTCCATTGCAAATACCTCTTGATTCAATCTTGTCATTTGATGTCGTGAGATCATACATCTGCGAGACGGTGTCATTATTCTCAATGGCGTTATTCACCGTTGTTTCAGCATGTCTTTTCCTCCCTCCTCGTCGCATATTGACGTTTGAGGCTGACAATCCGAAGCCGTCTCGGTCCTCCTCATGTATGATGTCATTAATCTCGCCGGATATTTCGTTGCCGACATTCTTCGTCTCCTTATTGATTTGCTCTTTTCTATCGTCATACTCCATTTTCCCACGCCCATCAATTCGTCTTCTCAAATCCTCGACGTCGACGTCCATTAGCTCCGTTTTATGCGCCATTCCATTCTTCTCGTCCATCACCACCCTCTCAGCAAAAGCCGCCACAAAAAGACCACAAGAAGTAGAATCCGTTTGTTGTACACACTTCACACTAATACTCCCCGTTGTCTCCAACTCTCGTCCCCCTCCATTCTGCTTTTCCATCCAATTCGTCATGGTCGCACACGTTCTTTTATATCGATTGAACGAATGCATAGAGTCGTAGTGGCGTATGATGTTCTTCAAAGGCTCTATGACAACCAAGGTCCAGTGAGGTTGAGATTCAGGATGATGAATTGGGGCAACTATTAATTTGTAATCGAAGTAGTTTCTAAGAACCAACGTATTGGTTTTTGTTAGACTAAGGGTCAGAGGGTGCAAACAGCGAATGTCCTTCGAAAACTCGAATAACTTCATAACTGTGTCCAAGGTTTCGTCTGTCCACCGCCGCTCAATTCGATTTGGTTCGACTGTGATGTCTTTTGAGTGGCATGCAGCATGATCTTTTTCATCCAGCCCAGCTGAGTCAATGATTGCTCCCTCACCCAAATTATCCCCTTCCAATGGTGTAGCCTTCTTAGTATTGTGTAAATTCTCAAGCGAGACCTTCCCGCCGTTTGGGTCGATCGACTTGTATGAATTGGAGAGCTTGACGGAAACGGGTGATTTGTCTACCTCAAATCCGTCAGGATCAAGATATTCTTCCTTGTCGACATCCGAAAATGAAGGCAAATATGAAAGCTCGATGGAATGTGAAGATTTGTCTAACTCATCTCCACCAGGATCAAGATAATTCTCATCGTCGATATCGGAAAATGAAGGTACAAGCGAAAAGCTTTGGTGGTTACTGGTGCGTCGGAAGCGAGAAACTTCAGGTTGTATAGAATCATCTTGCCCGTCTTCCATTTGTGAATCTTCTTGTAGATGTGAGGGAGTATCAGATGGCTCTCGAAATTCGTTGCTTGCGTTCGCCGACTCGGCGTTCTCGTTTTTTTGGTCTTTATCTAGAGGAAGCGTATGTTAGCAAAAAGACATTTGAATGGGAATACCTGCACACACCTGCAGAACTGCTGCGACGAGTTTGAACTTGATCCTTCTTTCTTTCGTCCGCTCTTTGGATACTGTCTCCTGAAGCAATCCTACTCAAGTCATCTCCAGTCTCCCCAGAACTGTCATCATCTCTGCGCTTCATCGTATTCTCCCTCTCCAAGAACTCCAAGAGCTCTAACGCATTCCTAACATCTGTCGGACTGTATTTCTTGAAATTTGTACTGCGCCCTCTGCCCTCCTTCCTCTGACTTTTGGCCTCCTCCAACATATCATCCAATGAGTCAAGAGTTGCCCTATTACTAGCAGCACTATTCCAAATCAACGAAAGACATTGATAACTTCCAACAACTTCTCTCCCCCATCTCCAATAAAACTCCCACCACTGGACATCCCAGCGACTTTCGAGTCTGTAGATATAAGACTTGATTGAAGGTCTAAGCTGGTCAAAATGCGCTTGTTCTGTTGTCGTGATCGCAATCTTGATTTCGGACGTTTTTAGGTTGGTTTGAGTGAGGATGAATTGTTTGAAGGTGAGCGTAAGGTTCGACTCGGATCCTGCAGAACTGAACACTGATGAGGTTGGAGATTTAGAGGGAGTTGCGGGGTTTGAAGGCGAAGAAAGGTAACGGAGATCCAGAAATTGATTATGTAGTAGATGCCATTGTTGGGCGATGAGTTCGTTGGAGGTTTGAGATGCCTCAATTAATGTGCGGAGTCGAGGAATTGTAACCCAAAGAATGTTATTCAATTGTACGGTGTCGTCATTTTCATTATCGTCATGATTCCCCTTGTCATTATTCGATTGTGGTACGACGGCAGTGCGGTCGACAATAGAACGATTGATGGGAGTAGAAGGGAGGATTGTACGAGGACGACGAGGACGACGAGAACGACGTCGAGGATGTGCTGACAACGGCGAGGATTGCGCGACCGTGGTCATAATTGTTTACAAAGCTGTAACAAGAAGTTGAGTAAAAGTACAATTGAAAGTGTAAAGAGAGGTACGAAAATTCAAGTGGCTCAACAAGATGGAGAAGAAGAGAAAGAAGAGAATGAAAAGAATTTGGCAGTAACACCGCCATCGAATAAAGAATGCGCATTGGTGAACAAGAGGAAGGAGAATCAATTGCGACGACGAGGACTCTGAGAGCGCTGCAAAAGTTCTATCATTGCACGATTGATAGATGTATAAGTTCTGTATCGTAGATAGTTGTACGAGAAACGAGGGATGCTATGGTCAAGCATGGATATTATAAGGCATCAAGGCAAACTTTATGATTAATTTGTACAGCAGCTTTTATAATGTTTGCCTAACTTTCAAAGTTAGGCAGCAATTTATCTTCTGACCTAAAGATTCAAAGTTTATCACGAAATGTATCTAGATGAAGGTCTCGACGGTCAGTGGAATTATGTTATTTTTTTTCTATAGAGTATTGTGGGAGGTATATGTACACAAATTCTGCTTATAGATGTAATGATCATACTCACAATGCAAAACTCTCTATTGTGACCCGAACCTTTTATTGACATGAAGATCTCCTTTTGCCGATTCATCCGCCAACACGAAATCTTCCTCCTTCAAATTGTTCGCTTTTATCCTTCGCAATACTTATTCTGCTGTAGAATCGAAATCTTTATCAAAAACCTCCACAAGCTGTTAACAAACTTCCACCATATCCGCTCAATCTCTTCGATTAATTTGGTTCGGTCGCTCGTCTCTTATCATCCGAATACTCCGATTATGAATACAAAAGGTCAAGGTGCTGGCCGATGCTACGAGACCCAATGCTCCCAGCCCATCGTCGAACTGCATGGCTGACTCCTGATCGGCGCATCGCGCAAAGGCAGTGAATAACCCAATTACACAAATCCCAGGATGATTCTATCATGAAGTATAAGGTCTACATTGAGAAGCTCCGTTGTCGTGGCAACGTGCTGCAAGAATCCAACATGCTCGCAAGCTCAATCCCAGGCAGATGCAGAAGCTCTGGCCACAACCGAGTAGTGAGCCCAGCTCGCGTGCAGCCACCCAGTTTGTATGCTACAGAAAAACTTGGCTATACCGGACTGGGATATACCGGAATCTTGAATATATCGGAATTTTTTCTCCTTTTTTCCGAAATTTATATAGGAATATTGGAATTTCAATGAAAATTAGAATATTGGATTGAATTGATTAAATTTAGGTATAAATCTTTATTATTAATTAATATATTATATACTAATAAAGATAAATCTTTGAATATAATAATAATAATAATATTATTGTTGTTATTATTATCAAAAAAGCTAAAAAGAGTTGATTATTATAATCTTTAAATCAATTTATTAAATCAATAAAAAAAAAGCTTTAAGAGTATAGTAATAAAACTTTAAATATAGAAAAAGGAGATATAATAATGTAATAATATAGTATAAAGCTTAATATAATATAAAGTTAAAGAAATCGATTATTAATAATCTTTTAAATATGAAATTCGAATAATTCGATTGAATAGAATTTATATAATATAAATCAAATCAATATAAAACTCAGTCTTTTATATACTTTATTTTTAAAGAAGTTTTATTTGAATAGTAGATTCGATATAATCGTTATTCCAATATAGGATTTATTATAAGTAATATTTTATATTTAAAAGCTATAGAATTCTAAAAAAAGCTTTCTGAATATAAGAATAAACTTTTATTATTCAATAAAGGGAAGATGTAATTAATTAGTTTTATTAATAATTTTAAGAGATATAGTTTTATATAAGAAAAATATTGATTCAATAAAGAAATTTCTATAAATATAGATTCTGAATTAGAGATTATAATGAAAGAGATATAATATATTGTAGTTTTATATGATATAGATAATATTTATAATTGTAATGAAACAAAGCTTTTTTGAAAAGATAGATCAGATTGTATACTTTCTATATTCAAATCTATTAATAGAAAGAAAAAAAAAGCTTGATTTATAATATTCCTTATTAGTAATTCTATAAACATTTATAAGCTTTTCTTATAGATTATTAGAAAAGTATGTATTTTATAAGTATTGAAAAAATCAAGATTAACAACTTTCAATAACTTAGAAATGAAATATCAATTGAATTTGAAATCCTAGATAAATAATAGGATTTTTATTGAATATTTTATATAATTTGATAGGATTATAAGGTAGATGAAAAAGAAGGTTTTATTTATTATAAATAATTTCTTTATATATAAATTAATTGTTATTACTTTTTTTGAACTTGGTAAATTATGTAATACCAGGGGCCTGCGAGCCCCCGGACCCCTTGCTTTTTGAGAAAGTATTATATAATTATATTTATAATTATAAAAATCTAGAAAAGAAATTTTATTGAAAGCTTGCAGGCGAAGTCGTTTTATCTTATTATATTACTTTTTTATATTATAATTTTTTTTTTTTTCATTTTTTTTTTTTTCATTTTTTTTTTTTTTTTTTTATATTTTATATTTTTTTATATTTTTTTCATTTTTTTTTATATTTTATATTTTGATTTTTATTTACATTTTAATGGATCACTTCACTTCGAATCATTAATTGTATTATTGAATTATGAAAACTATAATATTAAAATAATTTTTATTAATTTTAGACTCACTATATTCAATATAATCCTCTTCCAATTAATTATATAAACTCTAATTATATCTATACTAATTAAACTTCAACCTTTTAGAAAACCCTTAATTTTGAAACTAGCAATATAAAAAATATATCATTTAAAAGCCCTTAGCTTTTTATATATAATTATCACTTTTCTTTTTTTTTATTCAATTCATATTAGCTTGAATAAGCTAATTTAAATAATTTCGTTAAAAAAGCCTAGAATTTTATATTACAAAATTTATACTATTTCAATTTGAACTCTTTATAAAACCCTCAGTTTTAAAATTAATAATATATAAAATATATTATTTGAAAATCTTTAATTTCTTATATATGATTATCACTTTTCTTTTTTTTTATTCAATTTATATTAACTTGAATAAATTAATTTAAATGATTTCATTGAAAAAGTCTAAGTGTTATAGCTACAATACCAAGAAAGTCGAGTTAATCAAATCGCTTGAATTCAGTTAATTAGATTGCTTGAATCGAGTTTCATTAAGTGAGGTTTTCTTTTTTCGTATCTATATATACCTTCGGTTCTCGTGGGTGGCAAGAATATTAAGGAGGTAAACCTCCAATAAAGATTATATAGTTATTTTTAAATTCTATATCTAAATTTCAATTTCTTGATTAAAATATTATATAGAATTGAAAGTTTTATTTATAATAATAAACTATCAGATTTATAATTGAATGTTTTGATAATAATTTGAATTATTTTAAAAAGCTTAATATTCTAAAAGTGATTAGATGGGGGATATTAGTTTAGAAAGATATCAAAACGAGTATTATTTTGAATTATTGGGATAAATTATAATATATCGATTTGAGATTGCAACTTTTAATGTTATTAATAATATAATAAGGTTTTGAAAAGGCTTTATAATCTTTATATCTTATTTTAATATAATTAAAATATTAGGGTATTATAACTAATATTCTTGATATATAAAAATATATTTTATTTTATTCAAAGTATATTATTAAAAGTAATAATAATCTGAATACTCTAATTAATAATATTATTCAAACTAAAAAGATAATTAAAAAAGATAAAGAAGATAATAGAATAGAGAAAAAGATTGAATCTTCTATTAATGATTTTAAATTTTTTAAAACTATTTAAATTTTAATTAAATATTAAAAATAGTAAGATATTTCTAATATAAATCTAATTAAGAGTTTATATAAAAGAAAGTATAAAATAAAGTTTAAATCTAATCAAAGGAGAATATAAGATATTACATTAAATTACTTTAATATAAAATAAAATTAATAATTTTGAGTTATATAATATTCATATCTTGATATTTTATTATTTTTATATTGGACTCTTGGATATACCGGATTTGATTAATCGAAAATCTCAGTCCGGTATAACCAAGTTCTTCTATATCTACTGTACTTTGTATGCGAAAGCCGAGAAACTCAATCCAGTTGATTCAGAACGGTTACAGGTCGTGCATTCTGGGTTCAATAACCCGTTTACGGACTGGATTGGTTAAAGCCTCAAATTGGATGGTTGACATTACAAACTCCAAGTCATCTTTGCTCGTCCAGTACATATAAACCAGGTAAGATTAAGCAACCCCAAAATCCTGCTCCACAGAACCGTTCCGGATATGACTGAGATAATCCAGAAAATTAATTAGGCCCACTCTACAATTTCTACGAAGTAGTAGCAACGTCAATTATTTCCGTTATATGCAAGGTGTGATTCAGATTTCAAGGTCTAAGGTTAGGTATTACCGATATTGCTGCTTTAGAATCATTCATGATATGAACGGCCGAATCAAAAAAAATACCAGATAGCTTTAATGCACACTTATCACTTAACGTCTTTTTCTTTTCAATTGACCATCTAATCCCCGTACCGCAATGATATCTACTTCGGCATTTTTGTAGATAGAGATTATATTTTCAACCTTTTCTCTCTGTCGGGATAGGGATCATGTGACCGCACTAGCGCAAGCGCTAGTGCCTCGGCACTACAAGTATAAACATTTCGTAGCCCTAGCTTTTAGAATTTCAAGCAATATTATAACAATGTGAATCATAATATTATATTATCTTCACTATCCCTATAATGATATCAATATTGATTAGTAATATCACAGATTAAAAGCCTAATATCTTATTTCAAAAACAATATAGTTTTAGATTAAGATCAATATTTCTCTAAAAAGATACAAACTCTTATATCAAAACAATATAATTTGATATTTGCTTTTATATAAATAAAAACTATTAATAATATAATAATAGTTTTTATATATTAAATATTAAAGCAATATAGTTTAATACTAATTAAAACAAAAATAATTAGTAATATAATAATAATTCTCAAATTCAATTTTAATCTATATTTTATTCTTCAAAACAATATAATTTGAAAAATAAAAATTTATAATATTAGTTTAAGCTTAACAAAATCCTATACAATTATAACTTTATTAATTTTTAATAAAATTATATATATCGATCTATTTAAAAATTTATTTATTATTTATTAATATAACAAAATAATTTTTATATCCAAAACTTTTGTAATCTTTTTAAACAAAAAATTATAGAAAGACAAATATAATTGAATTAAATATACTATTGATTATTGTAATCAATATATTTAATAAATTAATTAGAAAATAGAAAGATTATTCTCTTGATATTAGAAAGAATCCGAATATAAAAGAAATCAAAAGTTTTTATAAATTCAAATTATATAAATATCAATAATCTATATACTTTGATTAAAAACTATAATCAGATTATTTTACAATATTCGAATATTTTATATAAAAGTATTTTCAAATGATTAGTATATATTTTTTATACAAACTTAAATACAAATTACATTTATATAAATTATTTATTATCAAACATATTATATATACAATTCAACTTATATATATAACTCTAACCAATATAATCCAATCAAATTATAAAGAATAAATAGAATAAAAGATTATCGAAATATTTTTGAAAAAAAGCTTTATATTCCAATTAAAGAATATATAATAGAAAGTTATAAATGAAAATTTATATACATCATTATAAAATCTTGAAATGATTTTTGTTAATAATTGATTTAATTAATTTGAATCTTTAAACTTTAATTAGCATATTATACTAGAAAAAATCAATAATCTATAAACACCATCTTTTATTAATAAAAATAAAAGTATTAATATTGAATAAAAAATATTAAAACTAAAAAATCTTAAATCCACCACTCTATTAAAAATCAATTTTACAAACTCGATTATATACAAATTTTATAATTCAAAAAAACCTATATCTATTCAATCTATTCAATTCAATCTTAATCTATAAAAAGAATTATTTAATTAACAATTCGATTTTAACCAAAAACAATCTGAATTACCCTTTCGAAATATCAATCCGCTATTATTACAATCCCCATCATTATTATAAAAACAACATCATATCAGAAATAATATAATCCCTATACAAAAAACCAAACAATCATAAAAAAACCCATTTAATAACAATAACAATTCTAATAAAAAGAAAAAAGAAAATAAAAACAATAAAAACAAAAGAAATAACTTTCTACAAAAAAACTATAATAAATATAAAAAAAACAAAAGAGAAAATAATATATAAAAAGAAAATAAAAATAATCTATAATACAACTACAGCATCTCAAAAATTCTATTACAAAAAATTATTAATATTAATTAACTATTAGAAAACCTTATAAAATTCTATAAAAAAACTAATAAATACAACAAATAAAATAATAATTTCATTTATAAATATTCCATTTTTCTTAATAATTATTAATATATCGATTTATTAGAAAATCTATTATTTAAAACATTTTTCATTATATTCATTAAAATCGCATTCGATTTCTATTATATAAATCTTAAAAATATATCAAATATAATATAGAAAATTTATTAATTAATAAAAACAATATTTAAAAA